>CAHIKZ030001311.1:305000-367500 GCA_903632075.3 Acanthosepion pharaonis
TACTAGACAAATTAGTCAACAGATACAAAAAACAGGACTTATTAACTGTAAGAAGACAAAATGTGTAGTTGTGAGCAAAAAGTGGACAGCCTAAGATGTAGGTTACACATTGGAGATGTCAAAAATAAAGCAAAAATTAGTACAAAAATAACTGAAAACGTGACAAATTCAAAGACATATAAGAAGAATGAATGATACTTTTCAGAAACCTCAGATGTTAAGAGACTGAAAATTGATATTAGAAAAATAAACAAAAACCAAAAAAATAAAAGTACAGATTGCTATGCAATATTTACACTATTGCATGACAAAGTTGATTTATATCACAAATAAAAGACTTCAAATAACAAGTGTCGCTCTGACAAATGTTGAGAATACCATAGATAGAGCATGTGATAAATGAAGTTGTAAGGAGAATAAGAACTACAAAACTGTTGCTAACATTCACAAAGAGACAGTGAAAGATTTTTTGGACACATGAAAAAAGGCACCTGAGAATTTCATACAAAACATTAAAAAGGCAAAAGAAGCAAAGAAAAGCTGCAAGTAACTAATTTGACAAGTAACTGACTATAAAGATAAAGTTATATAGATGAGCAAGTATTTTTGAAAGCAACAATATTTTTCATGATAGAAAATATTTCTAATTCAAGAAAATTCATAATGTTTAAATGAAAATATAATAACTCACAAAATGTCTTTTACAAAATTTTTTTCTAAAAACCATTTTACTCCCAAGTAAGGCAATAAAGCCACTAAGATGCAAGGGGTTACTGAGAATGAAAGAAAATATTATTGGAAAAAGACAAGAAAGCAGCATTTAAAAAAAATAAATAAATAAATAAATGATGATTAACATGACATTTAAATTTTTGAAGATCATAGTTGTCAGGCAAAGCAAGGGGCAGAAAGAGAGTTCTAAAGTGAGAAGTGTGAGAAAAGAAACTATTAGCACAGAACCTATAGTTACATAAAATTTAAACAGTAAAATGATGAGACCTAGCTGACAATCTAGTTTTGCACTTAAATTCTTGAAGTCTAGGTGCTAAAGACAAAACTTCATCAAAACAAATATCATGAAAATAATTTATAGAAAAGGCATGGAAGATATGTGACAATGGTGAGAAAGTGACTGAAGTCAAGATTGATAATATTTGAGATTCTTTGGATTTTGTCAAGAATCTCTAGATACATAGAAGCACCAAACCAGCAATACTCAATGCATGGACAAATGGTAGACTCATAAGGTGAAAGAGATTCTTGTGGGAAAAACTGTCTTGCATGGCAACAGTTTACACATGCATGCATACACACAAGAACAAATATAAAAAAAAAAAAAATATCAAAAAGGTGCAGTTTATTTTGCTCTCCCTCCAATCAACATGAGAGAATGCACTGCCTGGATCTCTTCTCTCCTAAAGTTTATTTTTTATCTATTGAGAGAAACTTCAAATGCGGATGAAAACAGATTTGGAAATAATTTTGTCTCTTGCTCAGAAATTTAAATGAGAAACTATTTTCCTGAGGGTCAAATATATAATAGGGCAGAAGTTATGAAAACAAGTCCTCTCAACAGTAATCTGGTTTATATTTTTTCTGAACAGATTAGTCTAGGAATTGAGAAATAATTTTATCACTTCCTTGAGGAATTAAGAAAATACATATCATTAACAAAAAGAGAGACAGACAGGGCTTACATTTTCATGGACAAAAACGAATTGGGAAATTTAAACAAAGAATGAACCCTTTTTGAGGGTTGAAGTTATGAAAACAGGTCCTGTCATTGACAAGCTGGTGACTGGTTTATATTTTCGCTAGACAGAGATAAGTATGGAATGGAGAAATAATTTTATCTCTTCTTTGAGGAATCAAGAGAATTAAAATTAGTGACTAAAATACCCCCCCACTTGCGTATACACTTTAAAAATTAGATTTGTCACAAAAACAGTTATACTTGCTCTGAGAAGTAGGCCGAGAATGAATGCTGAGAAGGAAGAGGGAGAATTTAGCACCACCAGTATGATGGGTGAGTGTCTTTTTTATATAATTTTAAGCACTCAGTATTCTTAATAATCTAATTTTAGGAATGTTGAATTTAAATTTACTATAGTCATCACTCTTATTTTCTGATTATGTTGTGTATGGTCAACCATATTTTCAAACAGGGGAGCATTATGAGATATATATATATATATAAAAAATTTTGAAATTTTGAAAATCTTGAAGCAAAAGACTTTGCATTAAGCTTTTTAATTTTTGATTACTAAATATAGTTTTCACTTAACAATATCACCTAACCGAATTGAAGTAATGCAGAACTTTAAACAATTTATATATTTTTATAATTAAAATATATAAAAGAAAACAATTCTTATAAAAATTCAATATCACAAAAGATTTTTTTCTTAAGAAAATAGTGTTCATAATAAATCTTATTTATAAAACCAGTTAAAAGAGTTTTCTAATTAAATAATGTCAGATTTATTGCAACTTTTATTTTATGACTCTAGGCAGATTTTCGTGAAATGAGCAGTAGTTAAAAAAAAAAAAAAAAAAAAAAAAAAAGTAATATTGATGATTTACAGTCTCCAAGAAGCCCTGCTTTTAACTAATAAAACAAATTTTGAGACTGTAATTTAATTTCTTGAAATTTTGTGAAATTAAGTCGGGTTAAAAAAAAAAAAAAAAAAAAAAATTCCAAAAATAATTTAATTCATTTGTAAATAAGTACTGAAAATTTCATTAAAATTCAACAATTATTTCACTTTTGCAAGAATTTCCAAATCAATGTGGTTTTCACCACAAAATAGATGCTAAAATTTCCTATACTAATTTATTAACCCCAGCTGATGCAAGAAAAAATCTTTTTACTAAAACTTCAAACATTCTATAAAAAAAAAAAAAAAAAAAAAAAATACAAATGGTTTTTCTTAATATAAATTTTGAAGATTCATCATGTATGCTCACTTTTTTAGTGACTCTGTAGAGGTTACTACCTAAAGAGGATATAACTATATACTATTGGCTCTAATTTCATGGTTGCATTTTACAAAAACCAAACAATTTTTCATGGGGACATTCTAGTTCGTTGTGATATTCATTTGGTTTTCACGATGATATAACTGGTTAAATAGATGAACAAAACCATACATACTAAGACTTAAGACTAGTTTATGCATACAAGACTATAATGCAAACATTGCCAGATTACATTTTAAGGATTTTAACTAGCAGCAACATATGCCTGTTATAAGAGTATTCATTTTTATTACAATAATCATCATACAAAAGATGTTAAGTGCTAAATTTCTTGGAAATATAGAAATAGATCTTTTGATAAAATTTTCCAAAGAGCCCATAATAGACAAGTGTTTAATAGTACAGAATAACAAGCCACTATCTTTAATTAAAAAAATGTGCCATTTAGTATCCTGTTAAGACTTTATCAGTCAGCTGCTTCATACACAAGTAATAGACTGATAAGGAACCAAAGTAAATACACTCATTGGTTTAAAAAAAAACAAAAAAACTTCCTCCCTTCACTATGACATGAATTTGATCAAATCCAGCAGTTTTTGTACTTACATTCAGCCGGATAAGCAAATAAGGGGGTAGTGTTTTGTCAGTCAGTTATGTGCCATGCGTGATACACACTTAGGCAATCATGTATATTTTGATACATGACTGACGAGGCAGATTTTTTCCCCCTGTAGTAGGTTGCCATTTCTTTCAGTTGCCATCCAAGGTTATAGAACCCAGTCTGTCTTGCTATTTTTCCATATGGGGGGGGGTGTAAAGGATAGGATGCATACTTTTCCCAAGGGTATGCTCAACCATTTAGCCATAGACATTAATTTCAGCAATAACAGTTTATTGTTACTTTTACATTATAAATGCCAAAACAAAGAACAAAGGATTTAAATTTGTGATTGAGAATGTTGTTAAAAGACATAATTGCAACTTGGAGCAAAAGAAAAACAGCTTGACTACATAAGAAATGTTTAGTAGTCCATATGGATATAATAAAAGTCAATAACACATTTCAAGAAACTAATCAACAAGAGTAGATTTAAAACAGACAACTTAAGACATTCACTTATAAATTTAACCAATAATATGCTAGTTTGTACTAATCCATGGTCTACATAAATTTGAAGTAACGCAAAACATGCAAATATTCACTATAGAATTTGGCCTAATACCACAGATAAGCTGTAATTAGTAAATCACTATTCACTATAGAATTATTACTATCCACAGATCTATTAGAAATTTTAATGCTATGAACCAAGCACAGATCTATTAGAAATTTTAATGCTATGAACCAAGACTGTATTTATAATACAAAAATTAAACCACTCAACAATAGACAAATATTTTTTTTTTTTTTACATAAAGTTTTAGGGTTATTTTCCCCCCTCCCAAGCCAAGAATATTAAGATGGTGGGGAGGGTATTTTTAATGAAGAAAACTGCTTTAGTAAAGTTCTTGAAGTTCTAGTCATCCAACCATTTTGTAAATAGATTAACAAATTCACTATTTAAGAATTTGATTAAAAATTAATTTTATAAAATTGCACCATAAAATTTCTATTGGACCTGCTCATTGTTCTCAATTTTTTTTAATATAGCTTCATACACTATCAAGAACATATGTTAATTTAACACAATAAAAAATGTTATATTTAATTGATTCATACAATATTGTTTATATATATTACTTTTTTTTTTAAATTATGGAAATTAAAATAGCCAAAGAAAGTCCACAAAAGTAGTAATGTCCCCTACCTCCTAATAAGATATTTCATAAGAAACACAAGATGTGTTTACTTGTCAGCATTAAGTAATTCCTGTGACTATTAGAAAATCTCATTTAACATATAGAAGATGAGGATGTATGACTAATAAATAAATCTCTTTCTCTCTCTCTCTCACACACACATTATATAAATAAAACAATTACATCTTGATGCTTTATGAAATCAATTATCTCCTTGACAATGAAAACTGAAGACAGTTACATTGTTAGTATGACCTGTACAAGTGGTAGAATATAATTCCATTGTTATGGAAATTCAAAATCAAAAGTAATTAACTAATGATGCTAATCAATTGTCCTTACATGAACAAAAATGGCTGGAATAAATCACTAAGTTATCAGAGTAATGAAGTCATCATATTTTAAAAATGCTGTCTTCTAAAATTGTAACAAACTAGTCAATGACTAACCATCTAAAATCAAAGCATTATATGAAGAAAGATATAGGCACTAATTGAGTGACAGTTTACAATTATTAATATACAAGTAATGAAAAAACAAACAAAAAAAAAAAAAACACAGACTTGAATGATGTTTATTTAGAATGCCAGATATGACCAAGAAGATCAAATACATTAGATGTCCTCAATTTATTGGGGGTGGGGGGGGGCGGTGATATGGCTTTGGAAGTAGATATGTGCTGAGTTTTATGAAAATAAGACATGCCTGATTTTTTAAAAATATTACAACAGGCACATTTATCTTTGCAAAGAACTAACATCTACATTTCAATTTCAAATAGAAGAGTTTACTTCTAAGTATTCCCCTTCCTCAATTCAATGACAAACTTTTATTGTTGATTAATTTGTTTGCTTTCTATGGCCCACCAATCTCTTGCAGGTTATTTAAAGCCAGGAAATATCTTTAGATTGTAAGAATTTTGGGGGAAATAATGGTTCAATGATACAAGTTTTACTAATTAATTCATACCTGAGAGTGAGGGGAAAAAAGGTGAATTCATACCTTTCCCAAAGACATTTGCACATAAGTGAATATAATGAACTCAACAAGAATTAGAACTCAGTTCACCAATTAACAATTCCAAGCCATTACACCACCCATACATACAAACTTACAGCATCTGATATTACCAAGCAGTCACCCATTTAGATATTGACCAGGTTCAGTATTGGTTAACTTTGGTTATCATATGGAAACTGCTGTTTCAATATGATGCAGCTGTCAACCAAACTGTTTTATTGACATGTATATAATAAATGATATGAAGGAATACTTAAAAATAACAAGAAATGAATAATTTAAATAGTTTGGCAGTCTGCTAATAAAGCTCTCTATTTCTCTCATATGTGTAGGGGGGGGATAGTGAAATAGCTGTTGACTTATTTAAATATGACTATTTCTAACACAACATAAGGCAATTATTACATTGATAATTTACTGTCATACTAAATTGCACATATGTATCACAAAAATAAATTTGATTAACATTATATACAAAATCAAATTTGTTCATATTGAAATATACTACAAAATTAAAAATATGAATTTTGTTACAGAGTAAAAAAAAACAAAAACAAAAAAAAAAACAACAACAACACAGTAAAACATGTGCAAATGACCTATAAATTGAGCGATCCACAAAAGTCCTGCAAGAAGTTTACATATATTTCTGCAACTCATTTTGATTGCTTATCTGATATTACATTGATATAAGATTTCACAGGTTTAGCTAATTCTGACCTATTTCTATATAATTATAAATTGGGAAAGATAATCCTAGAAAAATTAGTTGCAAATAGTTCGGTTTAGTGTATGAATATGCATATGAGTGATCAAGCTAACTTGAGAAACAAACACAGCAACAAATATATCTCACACAAAAGTGCACTGTCATCAATCAGTAGTTTCACTCCTGTGGTCTTTGGCATGCTTAAACCAGTTTTCTTCAAAAACATTATTCCTTTGTAAATATCTTTCCTCCATTTTCAATCCATCAGTAGCCATATTCTCCTAATTATCTTGATTGATTTATAAAGAGTGACCTATCTATTGAATCTTTAAAATGTGTTTTGGTTTATGTTGTCACCTTTTAGTGCCCTTTATCTGTCAAAGTAGTTGTTTTGGCATGTGCTTATTCTCTTGGACCAAATGACCTGTCCAACATAGCCAGTGCTTATAGATTTAATTTTCAATGCTGGGCATACCAACCTGTTCAAAATCTTCTGTGTCTAGTATCTTTGATATTAGATGAATTTTGAGGATGACACATAAGTTGCATTGATGGAATCATTCCAAGGTCTTGATAAGTTTTTGGTATATTACCCAGATTTCACAAAAGACAAGAAAGCACAAATGTTCTATAAGCCAAAATCTTATTACTAGTTTTAACATCTCTGAACTTCCAAATTCTTAAAAGCCGGAGTAGGTTTTTGCAGATTATGATCTCATCAAATGAACAAAAGTGATTCAAAGTCCTCCCAAGATATGGAAATTTGTCTACAACTTTCAACTCAAATGTTGCCTCGGGAGATCTCTGGTTCATGATATGAATTAGTTTATTATCAGCTGATACAACACCTCAGTCTTCTCCAATCTTATTTGAAACCAAAAAGCTTTACAAGATTTGTTGAAGCTCATCTATATGAAGGATGTTACCCAGTTTTTTCAATTAATGTTTATACTTCTTCAATGAAAGACTTATCTTCTTCAATAATTACTGGACTTTATTCCACATCTCTAATAATTCAACCCCCAAAAAATGCTATTTCCATAGATATGAAAAGTATCTTCCTATTATTACTAGATCAACACAGCGTTATTGAAGTAGCTTACTGTTCATAAGCTATTTTAATAAAACTATAGAAGTTCTGTTATGCTATTCTGTGGGTAATCTGTACATGCCAAGACATTCTCCACAAATCAATTACCTTTTATGACTTTTGTTTTAAGTATTTTGCAGTTTTCATGTGACAAATGCAAAGTGCTTATCTATTTCAGCCTTATGTTTAAACTGTTGATTTATCCCAGTATCACCTTCACTGAATGTTCAGCTTTCTGAAACCTCTTCAGAAGAGATTTTATTTATATCTCACACCCACACACTGTTCTGATAAACTTTCCTCTTTAGTAACTCAAATAAGCACAGTACTAGATTAGCAGGTAGGTTTCATCATTTAACAGTTTAACTCTGATCTTCAGAAATTTAAATGCAACATCAACTGTCATCTTAACTGCCATTTATTTATTGTTCTCTCTCCTTAATGTTTTCTTTTTCTAATATTACGTAACCTGTTGTGTTGTAGTGGCTTTATTGTCTTGCTTGAGGTGAAATGATCAAAACAAAAATTCTTCAGGACATGGAGAAGTTATAGTTTATATATGAAACTAATTTAACTTAAATGTAGGTTTCATTAAAAAAAAAAAAAAAAAAAAAAAAAATACAAACAAACAAACAAACCTTGATAACAAAATGGTAAAGTGATGCTATAATAGTAATATCAAGTAGGAAGTATAATAAGCATAAGATTCTCATTGTAACAATGAAGCATGCTGTGCTTATAAATTCTAAAAAGATAAGTCAAACTTTATAGACACAAATGCATTTGGTATTCATCTAATTATTTCATTAGACTATAATGAAGCAAACAAGGCCTGAATACTTTCATTTTCAGAATGTGAGGCGAATGAAGAAAACAGTAACCAGCGAGTAAATTCAAGCTCACTCAGCTGGTATTTCAAACTTGAGTCGTTCCTTCTTGAGTTCTGTCTCCAAATCACACTAACTGCCCGTTCTAGCCGTCAACGTGAACGTCCCTCAAGAACTTCGCCGACTTTCAAAAAAAAAAAGTAGTTGTTTTTATAGTTGTTCATGTACCCATAATCCCTTGCATCTTCCTGTGATCCCATAATTCATTGCGTCCATGTCCCATAATGCATTGCGTCCTTATTGGATAAAAATGCGATGCCAGTCCCCCCTCATTCTTTTTATGTTATCTGGCGAGGATGGATTACGGCAGAGCGGTAAGTGCTTTTTTTTCTCTCCTCATTTCAACTGCAGTAGCTTTACATGCTAAGCAAATACGGGCCCTTTTTTTGGCGGGGACAAGGC
Source organism: Acanthosepion pharaonis (assembly GCA_903632075.3). NCBI lineage: Eukaryota > Metazoa > Mollusca > Cephalopoda > Sepiida > Sepiidae > Acanthosepion > Acanthosepion pharaonis. Next base: position 313,888 of record CAHIKZ030001311.1, read on the forward strand.
AAGTCGCGACTAGTTGTGCTTCGTCCCAGGTTCTGTCTCATGTCCGCCACACTCCCCCTGATCTCCTGATCACACAGATGACAGTGAGGATACGGTCTTTTTTGTTCCGGTGCTCCTCCGAGGGGGATTGGTTGAACTTCTTCATCAGAGGAGCTCTCATTAGACACGTCCCGATCTATTGGCAAACTACCACTATCGGAGTGATTGGTTGTTGAATCCAACTCTATGTATATTGGCTGTTCACTATCCTCCGTGTCTTCTTTCGTCAGTTGTGGGATTTGAGCCCAAAAATGGCGCAGGTCTCTAACATGACGAGGTGTTCCATCGACCCGCACTGACTGCTGACTCACCACCTCGGTCACACGTCCGGTTCCAAATTTGGTCGTGCATTTACCCGCGGAGTCTTAACCCAGACAATGTCCCTTCCTTGTATTCCCCTTCGGTTATTTGTGATTCAGGCGGGGCGCTGTCGATGCCCTCTCACCCGGACGTGGTATGTGTGCAGTACATCAGCCGGTGCCGTGGAAGGTGAAAGGTTGTCCTTAGGTGTGACGTTATGCCAGTAAACCGCTTCAAGACTGAACAATTTTTTCTGGCGCTATGGTTTTGACGCTTCTGTGGTTGCGTTCCACAATGCCATTTCCAGGCGGCACGTAAAGCGCACCGGAACCTCAAATGCACGCCCCAGCTGTTCACAAATTCCCTAAATTGTCTGCAAGTGAACGTGGTGTCATTGTCAGTCAGTATTTCGTCGGCGGGCCTCGTTAGAGAAGACTGTCTCTAGCTGACGAATGACACCAGCAGAGTCTTGCCGTCTCAGTGGCCGCCATACTGCAAAACGGGAGGGACCACAGTCAATGAGCGAAGAAAATGGCTACCATTGCAATGGGTTACGTCCATTGCTAACCTGCTCCAGTTTTTTTTCTCACACTCAAATTTCCTTTCTTCCAATGCACTGGTGCTGGATCGATCGATTGGCAGGCTTCACAGGTTCTAACGACAGATTTCACCAGTTCTTTTAGACACCGTTGGATCTACAGTCCTAGCAAAGTACATTGTTCTTTTAACACCTGGGTGCCCACTCTGCTGGTGGATGTGGGTCACCTGGCGTTTTGCTCAACTGGCTCGTTGCAGTGACACAACTCACTTGCACGGTTCTCCTCCTTTCTTGTGCATCTCCAACCAGCGTTGCGGCACTCTGGTGAGGCTGTCAGCGCGGTTCTGACAAGACTTCACCAGCGTCACAGTCATAGTCAGTCGTACTCCTCCACCAAAGCTACTTGAGTGTCTCTAAGCGCCGCCTCATCAGCATTTCACCCGCTGCCTTCGTGTTCACGCGCGTCCTTCCTGTCAGGGTGTCAGACACCCACCGATGCACACATGCTGAATGGGTGACCACATGCATAACTGGTGCCTGCCACTGCAGGGCAAGATTCACGCCCTTGATTACCGCATCAAGCTCAGCAAGATTAATGTGTTTGGCATCATTGGTTGGACGCAACCAGCAAGCATCTTCCACGGCGCTCCCATTCACCTCTAGTGCTACTCCCGTGGCCACGGAGCTTGCATCCACCCAAACTGTCATTTCATTGTCGTTCACACACCAGTCTCCGCCGACAGGATCTGATTCCCGCACTCTGGCCACTGTTTCCTCCAGCATACGTCCAAGAGGGGCATCCTTTATCTCGTCGTCCCATCCTTTGGTTAGTGTACTTGCATAACGCTTTTTAATAAATGCAGTTGCCACCCTAAGCCAACCGCGACACAGGGAAATGACCCCAAGTTTCCCGCACAAGACAAGGAAAATACGCTTGGCCCCGGGTCAACTTTTGAGCAATTTCTGGAACCTGACCTCCCCTTCCATTGAAGGGAGTTGCTTTCTTCCCAGACTTGCAGACCCAGGACCTTTAGTTCCGTCTCTCAATCGCTCCGGATCTTTACAGATAGCCGTAATCTGCAAAGTGCTGTCTTCGCGCTGCAGAAACTAGGCCTTCATTTATGAAGATATCGTCGACGATGCGTACGTGGGCACTTTTAATGTCCTGATCCTGGGGCGTTATCATGTCGATCACTGACTTCATGACAAGTGGTGCCACATTCAGGCCAAAACCCAAACGCGTGAAGGCAAAAACCGCTTACCCTTAATGACCACTGTTTGAAACGGCCATAGCGATTTGTCAATGTGAATCTGTAGGCACGCATTTCTCAAATCCAACAGCGTTATCGTCAGCTCCTTGTCGCCGCCATTCGTAATTTCTGCGCACACACCTCTGCGGCCAGCCGTGAATGCGTCTACAAAGCCGTTCAACTCCCGATAGTCAAGTACCGGTCGGACCTTCTGTTTGTGTTCTTGTACGACCGCCATTAAGGAATTAATCCCCGGTGGGCCAAGCTCTTTCTCAGGATATGGCAGTAGCCATCCGTCCCGCTGCCACCGTGCTAGTTCTTCATCGTATGCATCCCGGACGTGGCCAGGTACTGTGTACTCCTGTACTTTATTGACCAACTTGCTGGGTGAATAACCACCGCCCACTTCCACAATGCAGTCCCGTTTTTGTGCTCGGGTTAAACGTCACTCTAAAGTCAGGCTTGTTGATAACAATGGCGGCACATGTGATCAGGTTTCCAAACGAGCTTCGCCTGATTCGGTCAAGTAAACACCTCGAGCACTTTGATTGCATCAATCCGAGAAGAAGATCGAATCCTAGCAACTGCCCTTCCCCCGGCCAGAACCTCAACAGTCACGGGCTGAATATGCTCGACGCCCAACTTAATTTTACCGTATCCACGGCACTTCAGGGTCTTCCCGTCGGCAGTCAACACTCCAACCTCTTCCTGCCTCCAGCAGCGACACAGTCTTGCTCACCAGCGTCTGTGAGCATCCTGAATCCACTAGAGCTGTGCACTCTACTCCATCTACAAATACTTGTACGGTGGGTAACTTCCGGTTTTACTTGCTCGGGAGAAGGCTGGCGCTGACGCCTTCTCCCCTTGGGCGTTCCCTGGCATTCTGAGGAAATGTGTCCAATGCCGTTGCATCGAAAAAACACCGCTTGTCGCGACCAGACCTCTGCGTTCTGTTTGACCTCTCCTGACGTCCTTGTGTACAATCCTTCGCCCATATGGTTGGGTCCAGAGCACTTGTAGCAGGTAATCGTTCTGCTAACAGGTTTGGCAGGGGAACCTCAGCTTCTGAGCGTTAGCTCTACGGATGCGGCGCGCCAATACCTGGCACCCTTCGTCATCCGTCATAATAGCCCTTGCTCGGGTCAGAATCTGTTCTAGATTCATGTCGTCCATCCTGGAAGAAGCTTTGAGAAGCTGCCCTAACATGATGTGGCAGTCCTGACACAAATGCACATGCCATCCACCGATCAGGTAGCGGTTCTCCTACTAGCCGCCTAAACGATGCATTTTCAGCCAGGAATTCATCCACAGTTTCCCCAGGGCGTAAGATCCGTCCCATAAATTAGTCGAACGCATTAAATCTGTCAGTCGCGTATGCAGTCATAAGGGCCCGTTTAATTTGTTCCGCATCTGCCCTCTGCTCTCCACTGAGTTGTCTATATACAGCAAGGGCACCGCCCCTCAAGTCGTAAAAGGCAAGATGCGCTCGATCTTGTCCATGGCACAAAGTTCGCAGACCAATTCCACATTTTCTATCCATTCAACAATGGGCATATCCGTTGGGGCCGCTGAATTCTGGAATCAAACGGACGTCAAAGACCTTGCCTTCCATTTTGAAGAATCAATATGCCGAAATAGCTTGAGGCGAATGAAAAAACAGTAACCAGCGAGTAAATTCAAGCTCACTCAGCTGGTATTTCAAACTTGAGTCGTTCCTTCTTGAGTTCTGTCTCCAAATCACACTAACTGCCCGTTCTAGCCGCCAACCGTGAACGTCCCTCAAGAACTTCGACTGGGAAAAAGTAGTTGTTTTTATAGTTGTTCATGTACCCATAATCCCTTGCATCTTCCTGTGATCCCATAATTCATTCGTCCATGTCCCATAATGCATTGCGTCCTTATTGGATAAAAAATGCGATGCCAGTCCCCTCATTCTTTTTATGTTATCTGGCCGAGGATGGATTACGGCAGATGGTAAGTGCTTTTTTTCTCCCTCATTTCAACTGCAGTAGCTTTACATGCTAAGCAAATACGGGCCCTTTTTAAGGGGACAAGGCAAGTCGCGACTAGTTGTGCTCGTCCCAGGTTCTGTCTCATGTCCGCCACAGAATGCAAATGAAAATGTTTGGCAGCTACTTAAATAGCAAGAGACAATTCCTACTGAGTTTTAAAGTCAAATATTCTTTTATTTGCCGTGTCCCTTCAGGACATAGGTGACCATGGCTCTCTCCTTCCCCCTATCCCTTGTAGCTCTCAATAAGTTTTGTCCCTTTGTTACTTCTTCTGTAATCCACTTGCTTAAACCTGCTAAGTTAGTTATGCATTGCTTGCCCTTGTCTCTCTTTCCCCTGTGAGTATCAGATTCTCTAAGCCCTCCTTTCTCATTACGTGTCCCAGAAATTTCAGCTGTCTCTTTCTGATGTTAAGTATAAGACTCCTCCTTGTTTGCATCCTCTCCAAAACTTCATTGCTCACAAATTCAGTCCATGAGATCATTAGCATTCTTCTGTAGAACCATACCTCCGCTGACCAGAGTACCCTCTTCATCTTTGAGGAGATCGTCCAACATTCGCCGACGTAAAGGAGGACAGATATCACATAGCAGTTCAGTACTCTTTTCTTTGTTACCATGAAATCCTCCTTCTCTTAATACTCTGCCTAGCTTTTGGAATGCATCATTGGCCATCCCAATAAGTCTTTGAATCTCAGCATTGCACTTACCGTCCTGTTAGAACACTTCCCAGATATTTAAATTTATGCAGCTGCTTGATTTTAGTGTCCCCCAACCTGTAAATCGCATTTTGGGCTCATCCTTTTACCGATGACCATGCATTACATTTTGTAGTTTATGCTTAGTTCCTTCTTTTCGCTCTCCTTCACTACCTTCTGTAGGAGGATTTGTAATTTCTTTTCTGTGTCTGCTATCAGTACTGTGTCATCTGCATATCTGTTAAGATTGTGGTTGCCAATGATGAATCCTGGTAGAATTTCCAATTCTCTCTGAATTGCCTTGCTGTATAGGTTGAGTAAGTTTGGTGAGAAGACACATCCTTGCCTTACACCCCTTTCTATTTTTGTATATCTGCTGAACTCATTCTCTATCCCCATGCATACTGTTTGCTGCCAGTATAGGTTCTTGATTATTCTAATATCTTTCCCAAATATTTCAAGGTAGTAGATCTTTGTGGCATACTTTGTCAAATGTATTTGCATAGTCTATAAAGCACAGGTGCATGTCCTCCTGCATGCTCTATTCATCAGAATAGAGATGATGAGTTTTGTTATGTGGCTCACTAGGCTAATTGTTTGGTGGAGTTCACATTCGTTTGCGCCTGGTTTCTTAGGCAGTGCTATGAAAATAGATCTGCTGAGATCTAGTATATCCCCAGTGCTGATTAGAGATTCTTTACAGGATATTGAAAGATAAGAAAAAAAGGAGGAAGAGCATATAGAAATAAAGCTCAAATAAAGATTTTGCTCTAATTCATGTCTATTTTGATTATATAGAAGAGAGGATTTTATAAGTTTGGAATAATATTTGAAATGAAAAAGTGGGTGTCATAATACAAATGTAATCATTTTACAAATATAAACAAATTTGCTTGTTATTAGCCAAATCATTTACTGAAAATCTATTGTTACTGGTGACCTACAACTTAATATATTCTTAGTAGTAACTTGAAAGTATGGAGGGTGATATTGAGTAAAATTTCTCTATATGGATCAGGTATAGGTAAAAATTGAAGAAAAAATCTACAAGGAATTTACAAACATTTACTAATCTAACAGATTTATTACTATACAAAAGACATTGTGTATATGTTATCAGCATTACTATGCTACTTTTCCATAAAGTTGACAAGAAGATTATGGTTCTTGGTCTATCAGTGCACAATTGTATTGATTCCCTCCTTCAAGAATGTGGTGTTAAGTGCTTTGAATCACCTTTGCAGCTCTTCAGCAATAGTATCATCTTTGTGGAACTGCTTCCCAGATAGATATTTGAGGGGACCAAACAAAGCCAAAACTGTGGTGGATATCTCAAACTTATCACTGGAGACACTTTTGTGTGTGTGTGTGTGTGTGTGTGTGTGTGTGTGTGTGTGTGTATGTATGTTTAGGGGAATAGGTTTCTATGCAGCAGCAACTGTCAGTCTCTTTCAGCAAATAGCTCCTCTTAATCTGCCCAGTGTTTCACAGCATCAGAGTGAATATGCAGTATGAGCAACACACCATTTACATCCAAGGAGGACTACCACCAACTGAGTGCTGAACTTTGAATATTTTTTTGTGGCTTTGATGACAAAGGCTGCTTCCAGTTTCATGCTCATAGAATCAAACTAGACTACTTTAGACCATCATGTTTGGATCCCTCAAATAACATTTATTCAAAAACCGGTCCTATACAAATGGCACAGCACGTTGATGAGGATATTTATGCATAAATGAGACAAGTACATCAATCTTGATGACAACTAGTATACATATATAAATAAATAAAACAGTCCTGGAGATACAAGTACAACATTGTAAAGGTCTTTCTTTTTAGATCTCTTATAAGAACATTTAGAATTAAATTGCCAAACTTGATCCAAAAACCACATTTGTACTCTAGCATCAGATAAGTATAGACAAATAAAGATTTAAAAAAAAAAAGTTGGCCAGCCACTTATGCTCGTTTGGTAAGGTTCAAATGACAATATAAATCATTTCCTTCAACACAGTTATATTACCCAAAGTTCCTTTTTATGTACATTAAGATTAATTGCACACATTAACAACTATAAATATAAATATCTGACCTTTTTCTTAATCAATAATTCCAACTATATTCTGTGCATACACACAAGAAATAAAAGAAAATATAAACAGTAAGACATGTATAATTATTTTACTAATGTAAAATAGTTAGAGTCATACAAAGTTTTGGAAAATTTGAGTATGAATTTTTCTACATTGAACTCTGCTCTCTCATTCCGGGCCACTAGCCATCACACCACTCACACCTTATTAGCCTGCAAACAAATGTTTCTTTCTATAGCAAAACATCATTCAAACAAGCTTATAAAATATTAAGGTAAAAAATGAGATTTTTTATAAGTATTGCCCGGTGGTGGAGGTGGGGGAATTAAAAAGACAAAGGTTTTGTTCATACAGGTTAACCAGAGTTAGTCTGCTATATTTACCACCTTATTCTGTGTTAGATTAAGAGAAGTCAATTGTGTGTGTGTGTGTGTGTGTGTGTGTGTGCACATTAAATCAAGGGGGAATGTGAAGATAGAAGATACTGTAACCTCTTTTGTCATAAGTTTTTAGAGATTTTCCAGATTATAATTTCAAATATTTGATATCTGCTATTCAAAAACAATAAGCCAGCTTTTAATATGAATTAATTGGATACCTTCAGTTATTTTTTTAACCCTGTAATTTCATAAAGTTTTGACATATACTGCACCCCCCACAAAAAAAAACTAAACTATATTTCCAACATGACATTAAACCATTAGTATTCAACATGTTTAAACTTGCTCATGAAATATCACCTCTCACACTGATTTCCTGTATTATTTATGATGTCATCATATTATGGTTGAACATAGTTTTTTTGATATTTACAAGGCAGGTTTGGGTGGGATGAATGGTAAAAGGGTTAATCTCATTTTAACAAGATTACAAAAATAGGATAGGATTATGAATAAGTATTTCATCATATTTCTAATATGAAGCTCAATGAGTGTACAAACTTTGGCTAGTGTTATGTTTACAGAGACACACTTCAACATGGCAGATGTTTATTTTCTGCTACTTAATCAGATGACAATTTAAAAAAAAAAAAAAAAAAAAAGTAAAAAAAGCTATCTCATCATAAATCATTTAAGAAAACGATACTGTTATCAAATAATATTTTGCAACTGTCTTACCTAAGTTTCCTCTGCACAAATTCATGGGATACATTGATTACTTAATAGTAGTCAAGTTTCACTGTTTGAGCTTTGAGTGTGATTCAGCAAACCAACTGTTGTACCTAAACCTATAATTTGTATCAATACACTTGTAAACTAATTAATATTTAAACAACTTCTTAATCAATTTAAAAATGCCACTAACATCCATCATTTCTTCGGCTATCAATTTGAAGGGTGCCTAGTAAACAGAACATTACCCAAAACTTCACTTGTTTGACCACAAATTACCTATCAACATATGATGCTCTCTTTTCAGCTTATTTAGAAGGAAAAAATTTGATTTGTTTAATGGTATATCAACTCCTTATGAGTCATTTAATGCCGAAGTTTAATTTTCTTGGGAGCTTTGAAATAATATTTTATGTTATTCTGCTTTCACAATTGAGTACATGGTAGTTGATACTCAGCTTTTGTGCATATACATGTTTGTGTGAACATGATTAGAGGCAGTGATGTGTATTTTATAGTGTAGCTTTGTTGAAGTTATATTTTGGAATACAGTTTTTCTTTTAAAAAAAAAAAATTATAAGATATACAGATTAATGTCATGAAAGTTCTTTCATATTAATTGTTCAGTTTTGTTTAGTGGCATATCTACCTCTATGGGTTATTTAATGCTAGAATCTAAATATTTTGAACAATTTTATAGCTTCAACTAAATATTTTGAATGCAGTTGTATGACTTCAACTACAGATAAAATGTATTGTTGGCCATTATTTATATATAACATATTGCTAGTATTTTTATACTTCCATAGTGATTTGGGGGGGGGATCACTATTTGTCCATAGCTGGGACCCTAACAGGTGCTATCACTTCAGGTTAGGGTGGACCTGGGAGCAGTAATTAAGAAGTGGTTTCACACACATCAACACATCCAATCTCCCAAGCAGAGTCCTCGCTGTTGGATGTAGTTTATCATCATACCCAGGACTACTGGAAGGAAAAAGCAGCACCAATGTAATAGTTCTGATCACAACAGATGCCTCTGTGTCCACTTATGGTAATTTTAAATATGTCCTCAAAGGGGATAAGTCTTTCACTGATAAAATGAGTCACCATATAGTTTGGTTCTTGTAACTACTAGTGGCTCTGTAATAGGGTGTTAAATAAGAGTAATTCTTCTATTTCTCCTCTCTTCACTCAATTTGAAGGAGTGTTATCACCTGCCAATGAAGTAGAATATTTTGCTCGTAAATTCTCATCCAATTTCACTCTTGACTCATCTGGATTTCTAATTTTCAATTAAAACTGAGTATGTGATATATGCATATAACACTGTTCATGGTTTATGCCATCATCTTTAGACTGGATCTCTACAAAGTATGTGAACTAGATGGTATATATGTAACAGTTCTTAAATGTGATCCTGAACTGGTTCCTGCTCTCTAAATTCTACAATGAATGCCTTGCTGCTTGTTGAAAATCATCTTCTGTAGTTCCAGTCTTGAAGAAATCAGTTGAACCATCTGATCCTTCTAAATATTGGTCTCTTAGCATACTTCTTTTTGGCAAAATACCAGAGGATCTAATCAACTACAAATTGGTTAAGCATCTACTCATGCAGGCTCTTTCAGACAAGTAATACAACTTCTGCTTCTCTAGGTCAACTGCTAATGTATTTGCAGTTACTGCTGAAAGTTTTAGGCTGTTGCTTTGGATATTTCAAAAGGTGTTTGACAGAGTTCAGCATACTGGTCTTAACAGGTTGTATGGTTATGGTATTACTGGATTCATTTTTGATTGGATTCAATCTATATCAAATTGCAAAATGAATGTTGTCGTGAACGGTCACTCTTTTAGGTCTTTTTGCATTATGCAGATGTCCCCGGGCTCTATCCTTAGACATATGTTGTTCATAATTTTCATCAACAAAACCTTACCAATGCCATCAATTCTCAGCTCTTTATCTATGCTGATAACAACTATTTACACCTGTCTTAGTGGTAAGTGATCAGTTTGATATGGTCAGATTGGCAGCTGATCTCAAAAATAACGTACAATCTGCTAACTGAAGCAAGAAATTGCCTGTTAACACCTCCAAAATGAAAGTGCTTTCTTAATAGTCTTAGAGAACTATTTTCTCTTCCATTAGCATGGCCGATGCTAACCTCCATGAAAATGACTCCTTGTGCTTTCTTGATCTAAGATTTTCTGCCAACATGAAGTGGAAAGATTATATCGAATTAATTGCTAGGTCTGCTGCTAGGAAAGTTGGTACACTGTTGTGTTAGACAGTTTTTTTCTCAGCAGAACCTATTCTTCCATGAAATGAATATTATTGTCACTTCTGGCTTGGTGCTTCTGCTATGTATTTAAAGATTCATGATAAAATCCAAAGAAGAATCTGCAATGTTATTGGTCTTATCCTGACATCTTGGCTTCAGTCCCTTTCCCCACCATTGCTGTAATGTAGTTTCCATGTGCCTGTTTCATAAATATTTTTATGATAATTGTCCTGATGAGCTTTTGTCTTTGGTACCTCAACTTACAGAATTTAAGCACAGTACTAGTTTGGCAGCTAGGTCTCATTTCATAGTTGAATTTGTTAGATTCCCATAAGTTCTATGGTAACAGCACTTAATTTCAAGCACTGAATATAGAAAAATAAATTCTAGCAAGGGATGCACTATGTTGGAAAAAGTCATGATGATGACAGCTTAAAACTTAATATCACCTGAAAAGATAAAAACTTTCAACATTGTATATTGCAATAACATAAAAATAGCAAATAACTTAGTTAAATTTCTGCTTTTAAAGAGAATCAGTAGATTGAGATTATGTCAGTATCTAATATTTCAACTCTTACCAGTGTTTACACACATTTGCCTGGGAGGTATGCTAGAAATAAGTTTTGTCATCAAAAGGTTAAACTTTGAAAGCAAAACAGTCTGTTGATTGATGAAGAGAAAGCCGGCAACTTTACATCCATACAATGTTACATTCATACTCATAGCGGACATTTTCAAAGTTTAGCCCCGACTATATAATTTACATTTTCAAAAAGTACTCCTGTGAAATGTTTTGTCTGAAACCCAGAACAGCAAGCTCATTCTTTGTTCTATACTAGAACTAGATATATGTAGAATTACAAAATTAATATAATTCAGGGGTGGTTAACAGACTTGAGCATCCAGTGGATATGTGGTTAGCTGAAATATAGTAGTCAATCTTTTCTTCTCTCATCAGTTTATATATTAAAAATATTAAGTTTTATAATCTTTTGTTGTTTTTGGCAGCCTAATTTTATTTTACCGAGAAGCAATAACATTTTTCTTAGTTGTTACTAGGATTCATTTTCTCAAAATCATCAGTCATGGTTTTGAAAATATTTGGTATGTATTTGTTAATTTATATAAAGTATTTGTAGCAATAAAATATGCATTGTCTTGTTGCTCTCAAATATTTGAACTTTATTATGTCACATTTACTGTGGAAAAAAAAAAAAAAAAAAAAAAAAAGTTTTACTCTAAGCAAGTTTGGTCACCCACGGGATATAATCCAACATTCTGCCCCAAGTTTCTATATGGTAAGGACTACATTTGCAGCAGAGCCCATAGGATTTTACACTTGCAATGTGTAATGGCTATTAGCAGCCAGAAATTTATGTAGAGATTGAACTAAAAAAAAAAAGGGGGGGGGATAGAAACTTTATTTCCCAATATTAAATTTGGAAATAATTTTTCAGGTAAAATTTAGTTAAGGCATCATCAATTGCTAACATTGGTAAGTAATGAATGCACTGCTAAGTAAAACGATCACTATTGTTATTATTAGTGAACTCAGTTTATTACACTCAATCAATGACTCAATAGTAACAATTACACCAGTGGAACAGTGACAGTCATCATTTCAGCAAATTGAATAAAGTGTTTTACTATCTCCTACAACAAGAAGGTTGTAGTTAGACTTAAAATGCCTTACCCGGAAGACTTCAAAATTAACTTACCTTTTCAACAAAGTAAATTCTTCCTGGAATATAGGCATCTTTGTCTTTTGATTCAAGTACATTTGTATGAATAAAAACGCTGTCTTTCTCGTAAAGGACCTGTTTAATTAAAAGAGATTTTATTTAATTTAGAAAAATGTGTAGTATTAAACTTAAAGACTTTTATTTTACTGGTTAAACAGTAAATTCAAAATACTAGCACAAATAAACGACTTGGTAAAAAAAAGAAAAGAAAAAGGTTATATTTGTTGACTAATTAGCTTCTTAGTCTTGATTTAACCACGAGAAAAAGTTTTAAAAATACGTAAAAGTTCAATACTTTCGAGTTTCGACGTTAATTGTAGCGTATTTACTACAGTGTGTATTAGAAAAAAAATCTGAAGTGGATCGCAAGTGAGGAGTAAAACAAGTAAAAAAAAAAACATAAAAAAGTTTAAAACATTCTCATCTACCTGGAATTTTAAGTAAAGAAAGTTTCAATAGAAGGCCACTTAAAAACGTTTGTTTTGCTTTGTTTTTAAGACAACACCTGGCAAATAATACCAGGTGACAAAAACACCTGTTGTCGACTGAAAACAGATTCTTTCCAGGTAATTCTTCCTCATCGGAAGTAGAGAAAATTGACAGGAAGGTAAAGAGAAAAAAGAGAAAAAAGGCGGGCAGTTTTTGTTTTAAAAACAGTTTAAAAACTTGTTTGTTAAAGTAAGTTTCGCAGGAAAAAAAAAAGGTTTATTCATCGCTAGTCCAATTTTTGCTTCTTTTGTAATAAATAACGAAAGACATTGAGAAATTATGATCTTGAAAATAAATTCATTAGTTTGAAGTTGAACTATAAAAAAAGTTAATACAAAACAAAAATCAGTAAAAAAATAATAATAGACTTTAAAAATTTGAGAAAGTTTTAACTTTTGAGCTTTAAAAAAAAACGGTGAGTGCACTTTTAAACAAAAAGGTGACTTAAAGCAATTCATAATTCACAAACAAAAATCAACCACCAAACTAAGGAATGCGGTGGTCAGGTGAACTTAGCACACCCACCCACCTAACACAGGTAAAATAAAAAGTAGGTAGCATACTCTAAATAAAAACTTACCTGTGAATAAAATAAAAATGTACATTGGAAAGTTACAAAAACTTTCTAATTGTCGATTTTAAGGGGTACCTTGTACTCCTTAGTAAAAGAAAAAAATAGCAAAGTTTACTACTTGCTTGTAACTTGAAAATAAAACTAATACTTACATTCACTTTCCAGAATCAGTTTCATCAAATGTTTTATGAATTAGGTCAGCTATATAAATTTTAGTTAATTTATACGGAAAGAAAGGGGATAGGATATGTGATCTTGCAATTTTTTTTTTTTTTTTTACAACAGCCAAGAACAACTATGACGCATAACAATATTTTAAAGACATTTTGTTAAACAAATCAAACAAAATGTAGTAACTTTTTTGTAAGATAAATAATTTATTTATAATAAGTATATTTTAGTCAGGGAGAAAGAGAACTTGTATTAAAGAAATATATATTCACGTACGTACCTATCAAGAATAAATAAAAAATAGAAAAAAAATTCTCTTTAAGTTGGCAGGTTTCATTCAGGTTGTGTAGAAACTTAAATTAACATAAACAATAAAAAGTATGTAACTAGACAATGTATAATTAAAAATTTAAGAATTATAGTTTAAGTTGAGAAGAACAAGTAGCAACACGTTGAGTCAAGACTGGAAGGGAAAAATAAATAAATCCACAACGATGCAAAAACCACACGTGTACTCAAAATGTACGTGGCAGGTAATTTATCAAATAAAAGTCCACTAGTGGGGAAACGAGTTTAAATATATTTTTTTTAATATTTAGGAAAATAACAAAAATAATAGAAGACTAACAATTTCTTTTTCTTCTAATTAAACAAGAGTGGACGATTTGATAACTTCAGACAATATTACATAGCCTGACTTATTTTACGTATGTGTTTTTAATGAATGTGTGGATTATAGACTAGGGTTGCTCTCGGGCTTCTACTCTCCGTCTTACTAATTAAGTCCGATAGAGCAGGTTGTCTTGGTAGGTGTGCTGACAGTCTTACCTTGTCAGAAGATGCCATATCGCTGTCACTGGCAATGTCTGGCTATTTAACAGCTCAGACCAATGGTAAAGCCGTAGCGTTAACTTTTCCCCTTCTTTCTTTATTCGTTGTTCTCCAAAATTGCTGAGTTTAGTCAGCCAAGATGTGGGCCGCACATAACCAAAACAAAAGTATAATTTTCAAGATAAAATTTTAATAAAAAATATATAAGCAAATAAACCCCGATCTACTAGGCATATAATTAATGAAATTATGTTAAACTTTAAATAAATTATTCATTTCAAGATGTAGTCGAAAACTAATTTTTGAAGTACTTAAGAGACCGTATTCGTCATTCATTTACCCCCACCCTCTCAATTGTTCCACGTGATATATGACGTCACAGACTCAGCCATCTTGTATGTTGTCGTCTGGTCTGATAGGGACCGATAGACGGACGAGAAAAATGTCTGTCCTATCCCCAAAGTTAAATAGATAATTTTTTTTTTTTGTGTGTGTGCGTGCCACGTTACAACCACTGAAGGAGTCCATAAGTTTATAGGATAACTAATACTACAGTGTTTGCTGATTGCATTTTTTGTGCCACTCATTGTTTTTGTTTTTTTTTCTTTGCATTAGGTTCAGGTCGAATTGAGGACTGTTAGTGATTGATACCACCACCAAACCCTACTCAAACTATTTACAAATCTGTGTCTCTACGTACGTCACGTTTATATATAACACTTCATGTGACTTGCTAACTGAAGGAAAATATTTTTGACAAAAATATCTCGTAGAAACTAAAATAAAAAGGGGTTCCAGAAATAAAACAAAAAAAAAAACGAAAAAAAACTGAAGCAATGTCGATCGGCGGCGCCGGGGGAGGTGCAAGTCAGTATGGCGGACGAAGTTATTCCTTTAAGATGGTCTTGTTGGGTGAGGGATGTGTTGGAAAAACATCTCTCATCCTCAGGTATGTGGAAAACAAATTTAACGACAGGCATCACACGACTCAACAGGTGAGAAATCATACCAACACTTGTGTTAATGTCCGTAACGATTTTTTTTATTTGATCGATATAGCCATGAAAGATTGAAGCTGGCAGTTGCTCATTTTAAATCTGTCGGAATTGCATAAGTAAATAATGCATTTTTTTATATCTGGGAATTTTACTTTTATAACTAGATTTTATCTTTTCTACGGTCTGCTGACAAGTTTCAATTATAAATAAAAAAGACTTAAATTATTTAATTTCTGAAGTGAAGTACTTGTAAAAAAAAAAAAAAAAAAATTTGAAGTGACTATTGCTAAAAAACCACCTGCATTTAAAATTCTTTTTTAACGAGAAAAAAAAAACTTAACAAAATCAGTTCTAGATTAAAATAAAAATGAGTTAATAATAATTATTTTTTTTTTTTAGTCATGTGAGCACCTCTTCATTAAAAAACAACAAAATCCGCCAGGTGATTATCTTCGATGTTTATTTCTAGTTCTTAAAAATAAGTTAAAAAATTTTACATAAATTTCAATCTTATTAGCAATATGTAGCATATTTTTTCCTAAGAAAAATTTGTAGCAAATGCTCTGTTTTTAGTTTCGAGTCATTATCCTGTGACCCATTCTCGTACGATAACGGAACCCTCCCATTTTGAATTATATACTGTGGACAATAATTTAAAGTACTTCTTATTCAATGTCTTTTCATTGTTCTGATCTTTTCTTGCATTGCACGTTGGTCTTTCTCCACTTAGAACAACTAAATGTTTTTTTTTTTTCTGGAATCTTTAAATGGCGACTGTAGCTACTAGTTTATTTTGTTTCAGACTTTCTCTGCTGAATTGTCTTTATAAAAACTAGAAACTTTTACTTAAGGTATAGGTTGCATAAAAATTTAAAAAAAAAATGCAACGTACACCTACTTGAGATCCGGTTCGTTAGTTAGTGTGACGTTCACTAAAAATTAAAAAAAAAAGCCAAGTAAAATAAAATGTCTCATTAACATTCGCATTAAAAGTGACTAAATTATTTTTAAATATAAATAAAGAAAAAGACTAGTGATTATACAATCAGAAATAAAACCGAATATACTCTTTAGAAGTCGATAGTGTTTGAAGATTAAAGAAAGAAGCATAAACAAATCACATGTAATGACCGAATTGATGACACTGGGATTATTGGCAAAGTTTTTTTTTCTTTATTCATCAGGTGTGTTTACCATTTTGCATCTAATATTATCAATCACGTATTTTTGCTAATTAATCTAAAAAACAACAGCATTAAGAATCGCGTTTCTGCTCATCAAATTTTTATGATAGAATTTTTTTTTTGTATTTGAATCGTAAAAAGTCTTTTGCACACTTTTTTTTTCTTAATGATGAGAATGCAATATCTGTAAGCCACGATATGCGCGTGCACACACGTGCGTGTAAAAATTGGGGCGGGAGTCACTTTTTTTTTTTTCTTACAAATAAATAATTTCTACCACATGCTGGAAAAATACTTTACTCCATTTTTTACGAAGTAGCGTCACCCTTTACTTGCCAAAAACAGACCTTAAGCAAAATCTTTGTATATACGTATTTACTTGTATCCATTACAATACATGTTTCATTCTTTAAAAAAATAAATAGTTGATTAACCAGATGTATTTTTTTTTTTTGTCTGAACTTATGAGAAAAATCAATTTATTGAAATTTGGTTTGAAGTCCCCATTCCACCATTTTTCCTGTTTTTGAAATAAAATAGTTACTAAAAAAGAGGACCTTTTAAATTCTAACTATTAATATCGCTTTTTTTTTTTTTTTTTTATCCCATTACAAAAATATTTATCTGTCCTATGCTATCTGTGCACTACAGGCTCGATTTTCTAAAAATGAATGTATCTCTGTTGCGTAACATAAACAATGATGAAACCCACGTCTTTCTATTAAGTAGAGAATATACTTTCGTTTCGATATCCTTCTGATCAATAATCAAAAAAAGATTGTTGAGTAAACTGAACAAACATCTTCTCCTTATCACCTTAATTCGAGTTTATTGTACACTTACAGGGAAATGTGACGATTTGGGAAAATTTTATATTTAGCGCGGGGCTTAAAAAGCAAATTTACCGATCTTTTTTTGTTTATTGTAGAGAATTAGGCTGACTTGTACAATCTTTTTTTTTTTTTTTTTTTTTTTTTACTATTACTTTAGACATTAATTGCGTACTTGTTTTGTATTGTCACTTCCTCAATAACTTTTTTGAAGAATCTCTAAAATGTCTATTTCTTAAAAAAATAAAAAATCAACAAATTAACCGAACGTGTTTTTCTTACCAAAGCTAATTCTGTTGTTTAGTTTACTCTGGTAAACACGCACATTACATCCTGATCTAAGGTTAACATCCAAAAACTTATTTGAAACCTTTCAGTGTATTTGTTTGAATTATAATTGTAATCTCTGATCAGTCAATCTATCTGCTATTACTGTTAGTGTTAAGTGTTAACTAAAACTTGATATCCCGATAATTGGTTTTCCTTTTTACTTCCACTTCTTTTATGTAAAAAAAAAAAAAAAAAAAGTAACCATGAATGAAGTTATTTTTTATTTTTTTGAAGATTGATTTTAAATTCATATCGAATATATTTTTAACAAAAATACAGTAAAAAAATATAACCTTATTTTTATTTGAAATTGGCAACAAAACAGTTTTTTTACTTTCTAATGCCAAAAGTAAACTTATGCGTTACACTTACAGTCACAGAAAGTGTCCATGTTTTATTGTTAAATGTTTTGAAATTACTACTTTTTCACGTTTAGTAGAGTTCCTCTCTGAAGTCTAAGCAGGAAGTCGTTATGACTCACCATTATTAAGCTTCTGTTTCTCTGCCATAAAAAGAAGCATAGAAAAACACATTTTTTAGTTTGTAGGTTAGGAAAATTACATAATGCTCAAACAAAAGTCAAACGTGCTTGAGAAGCAAATTTGACTTGTTTTTTTTTCTATACAAACAAAAAATCTTACAATTGGAATTTGAAGATTTAAAGAATGACAAGCGATTTTTTTACGTAACCTACTCTAATGCATTAAAAAAAAAATCAACAAATTTTCTTGAAGCTTTAATTTTAGTTTTAAATTGCAAGCTAATAAATTAATACTGTCAATAAGGAAAATACTTGGGTGCATTTCAAACCGAATTTACATTGATTGGAATCTTTTTTTTTTTCTTCTCCGTAAAATCTATTCCATAGACAGATCTGTCAACACAAAATATGATTCTCTTTCTTTATTAAAAGATTTTAAAAAATTTGCTTTTCTCAAATGTTAATGAAGTAAAATTAATTGATTTAAAGTTTAATTTTTCTGAATCAAAACAAATATTAGTATTACTTACTTTTCTAGGTTATCACAGAAAAAAAGCGTTTTTATAGAAGTTGGTGTTTTTCTGACACGTTGAATGACTCATTGACAGCCTGATTTTTGGGAAAATTAACTAAGGGGAATGGAACTGAAAAAAAATTATCTGACAAATACAACATTTTTTTTTCATATATATAATATTTTTTAACTACCGAGTAATCATTTTTTTTAAGTATTCTAATATTTTGTTGAATTTTAGGTACTTTGGTTACATAGCTTTATTCATGAAGATGCTTGCTGAAAAAATGTTAGAAAATTACCCATAAATTTTAAATTTATTATAGGTACTTCTTATTTTCTGATGTTTACGAACGTCCATATTTACAAAATTCAGCACATTTATACACACATAAATATTCCTTTTTAAAATACAGGGGTTGTTTGAATTGTAGTTAGCAGCAGCTTTTCAAGTTATGATTAGAGAATACAGTTTTAAATTAATACAGAATTTTAAAAGTTTATGAATTATTATAATTAAGAATTTTTAAAAATGAAAGCAATTCATCTAAAAATTCATTTATCTTCAAAAAAATGTTTTTTCTTTTTTTACTACAATTAAGATTTTCTGTAAATGTATGTCCAATTTGACCAAAAGACTTTGATTTAAATTTTCTGAGGATTTGTCTTTACAAGCCCAGAGAATTTAAAGTTTTTCTTAACAAATATAAGCATTAAGCAATAGAAAATATAATTTTTGTGTGTTGGGTAATAGGTGTAAAAAAAAAAAATTGTTTAAAAAAAAAATAACTATTAATTTCTGAATAAGTTCTGAAAGTTTCATTCAAATAAAAGACATCTGATTTTTTTGCAAGAATTTCCAAATCAATGTTCATTGTAAAAAGACACTCAAATTTCCTGTACAAATTTAAGGTTCTATGTTAGAAAAAAATTGACAAAAGTTCTAAAAAGGATAAAAAAAATTATTTTTACATTAAAAAATTCTCATAATGACAAAGATTTTGATGATATTTGTTTTTTATTAAGTTTTGAGCATCATTCTTTGTCATGTGCCCTCTTAATAAATTTTTGGAAGTACCTAGGTTTAAGCCTTCTTCTTAAATCATAACTAAGATTTAGAAATTTATTTCTTTATTCTTGTTCATCACTTTATGATGCTTATTATCCAAATATATTTCTTATATTGCAATAATCAAAAGGAAAGCTTTTGTAATTTGTACCAATCTTATTTAAGATATAGATTTCTTTTAATTTTAATCTCTAAATGAGTTTGCATTCCTATATTTGTTCCTGCATTAACTGTTTTGATTTTAACAACTAATTTATGTACTTTGGTTTTGGTTTTAATCTTAACACTAATGTTTAACTTAACATTAAGTTTCTGTAGTTTTATGCTTAAGCTAAATAAACAATCTGTGTTCTTAACACCCATGCTTCTTGCTAGAAATAGTTTTAATAGTAATGAGCAGTATAAATCATAATAAAAAGTATCCCACATGTAGATATTGCTTGATATTGTTTATTAAGTAATCACATTTTCATGCACTGTAAAGCAAGAAAATCCCTTGAATTGTTTTGTCAAGAGAATTCACTTTACAGGAGAATACAAAGAGCTTGCTGGAATATCTGCTTAAGCTCTATACCAGTATGCATACTAAATGTCTTTTACACTTGGTAGTTATATGAATATTAAAATTAAGAAGAAATAAATACACTAATTGAAAGCAAAGTCAGTTGGCCAAGTCAATTGTGGGATCAAATATTAGATTTGTTTTATAAATTGTATACCTGAACAGATACTTCAATCAAATGACATATTATGAAACCATAATTTAGAGATGATCAAAAGTACACTTGAACTTCACAAATGTGATCTGAATGTGTGATGGCTTATTTGTAAATTGAAAAAATTTAAACATACCTTGTGAGTTGTATTATATATTAATCTAGAGAGGAAATATAAATTCACTAGTTTTGTTAATTTAAATCAGAATAGAAATATATGAATTATTTATTACAAACATTTAAAAACTAAGATGAGATTAGTTCTTACCTTTTGTAAACCTTATACACCAAATTAGAACAGACAGAACATTCAAGCTTTTGATTATGTTGTCAAATTGTATGGATTCCAGTAAAAGTACTGACTTGACAAGATGACTGCATTAATGATGATCAACATAAAGTGAGAATCTGTTTATATATATTTAGTGCCAAATCATAAAAAAAAATTTGTTTTATTTGTTTTCAATATAAAATAAAAAAAGAATTTTTTGTCTGGTCATACAAATGTTTAAGTTCGTAACTTAATTCATGATTTTCATAGGCCAATTAATTTTCAAATGAGAAAAACTTTCCTTCAACTCCATTATTTTTTTGTCTGAATTTTTAAGATGGAGTTATCTCTGTCTGCATCTTTGTTATCATAACATCCCTCTAGCCTTTTTCAGGTCTCTATTGATCCCAGTAACCATCAGGGAATTTTAAACTGAACTCTTTATTTAATCTACAGGTGTAGTTTGTTCTCATTCCTTTGGCTAAATGTTTTGTCACGTTCTTTTTTTAATACTGTTCAGTTATTGCTTGCCTTGTTTCCACTGAGTCTGTCCAACCCAAGGACTGAACTTACAATTACTATGCCACCAAATTAATGAACTAATGCTTTAATCCACTAGGCTATATATCAGACAAATTTCAAATATTCATAACTTACAATATTTCTAAGTTATATATTTGTTTGCATATTCGTTTCCAAGCCTTTGACCTCTTCAGTGTGACATTTATTCTGTCAAAGATATTTAATCATATTTTAAGTAGAATGATGTTTAAAAATTTGTATTTAAAACAGTTTACTAATTTTCCACTCTGCTTGTGATGAGTGGTTATTCTTTTGTAAAAATTGTTCCTGTAAAATTTTGTTGTGGTAAGCAGTTCAGTTAAAATTGAGAAAATTAGGTGATAGTTTGAAAAACTGTGCTGATCTCAACTATGACTAGGAGTTTAATTTTCCTGTATTTGTATATTACTATAAACATTTTCTATTATTTTTATTATTTCTATGTAAAAGTTTAAAAATATATTTCTTTTAATTTTTAAAATGCTTTTTCACATCTAAATACTTGCCCATATTTTTACTTGTGTGTAAATATTAGCATTTGGACATTAGCAGACTCCTATGCATTGGTTCCTCATGTTTGAGTTTGTAATCTAGTTTTAAAGTAATAATTTATTGTAATATTGATTATATAAAACCGGCAGTTTTATAGAAGTTAAGAAACATAGCTACTGGAAGTGGATAAGTCATTATAAAATATATACTTATAGATAATCTATATTTGATCATTGAAATGTTTTTTTGCTTGTTTTTAATTTATCAGATATTGTAGCATTTTCCCCCCTTATTTCTGTTTGGTAATTGAAGTAGCTACAAATCTTTCTTCTTTTTTTTTTTTTTTTTTTTTTTTTTTAAGTATGTCAATTCATTCCAAGTAAGGTGATAATGCCACTAAGATACAAGGGGCTACTGGAAGTGAAAGAGAATAAAATGACTTTAGGAGAAGGAACCAGAAACACAATACTAAACAGTAAACAAGGAATGAACCTCTACTCCTGTTCAAAAATCCAAGGAGGAGTGTGAACCAGGCTTTCCACTTGAGAAATTCACAAAGTCTTTTTCTCATTTCACTTTATGCCAGACTAAACAGTTTTTGCGTATGTAGTTTCTCTTGTCTCCCTTCACTCTCTCTCTCTCTACCATAATCCTTCAAGACATTGACGATCATGGTACTTGTTCTGTCATCTATTTACTCATTAAGTAGGTTACTTGCTGTTTTCTCTTGCCATCTGTGAATGTTAAATTCTCCACACCTCATTGTCCCAAAGGAAATTTAGTTCCTTTGTAATTGCTATTCTCCTTAAAATTTCCTTATTTCTCACATACTGTATTCATAGCATTTTCAATATTCACCAATAGAACCACATCTCTGTTGCTTCAAGTCTTTCCATCTATGAGGAAATTGTCTAGCATCCAGTGCCATATAGGAAATTAATCAGTTTGCTTTTCCTTGTTTCTATAGACCTTTTTCAATCTATTAGTACTTTAGTTTGTGAAAATCCTCTTTCACTGTTCCTATGCACATTCAGATTTTTATTACACTATCATTTAAAACCATACTATCTAGAGAATTAAATATTTGCATATGCTTGAATTTTTTTATTTTTTTTTTATTTTTTGTATCCTCAAGATGTAAATCACATGGCACTGTCCTTGCAGACAACCAGGCATTCTATTTTAATGGTTAGTCCATGAAAGCAGGAAGAAAGGATTATTTTGTTTAATAAAGCTCCCAGTTTTCCTTAGAAATCTGTCATGAATACATTGACGCTTTCTTAGCATATATACTTACAGTTACAATAACTCTTAGAATCTTTGCACTGTGCATGTTAAATAAATCAAGTGAGAAAACATACTCTTGTCATGCTTCTTTCTATTTAAGTGTATTCAGTAAACACATTCTCTATCCACAAGCTGTTTTTGCTTGTAATACATGGAAAATTGGTTACCTGTGTTGTGCTAGACAATTTTTTTTCCCCAAATCGACCTTTCTTCCATCTTGAATATTGCTGCCACAATATGCCGTAACATAGCTTCCCTGTGTCTTTTCTATAAATACTTTCAGGCTAATTGTTCTGGTGAGCTTTCCTTTATGGATCCTAGACTTTATGAATTTAAGCACAATACTAGATTGGCAGAAGGTCTCATCAGTTTACAGTTGAAATGGCTAAATGTAACCATAAGTTCTATGCTAACAGTTTTTTCTATTGCACTTCTCACTTGTGGAATTCTCTTTCAGCTTCTTGATTCCCAGTCACCTTTGATCTTCAAAGATTTAAATGCAATGTCTATTATTATCTTCTGTCTTAATTCTTTTTCTTTTATTGTTCTCTTTCCTAGGGCTTTTTTTTTTCTCATATTCTCTATCACACAGTAACACCATGTGTGATTTTATTGCCTTGCTTGGGGTGAAATGGTAAAAAAAAAAAATGGCCTGGTACTCCTGCTATATGTTTAGAGATCTTTGATAAAATCCAAAGAAGAATCTGCAATGATGTTAGACCTGACATCTCAGTTTCAGCCATTTTCCTATTGCCATAATGTAGCTTCTCTGTGCCTTTTCTATAAATACTTTCATGGTAATTTTTCTGTTGAACTTTCCACTATGGTAACTAGACTTTATGAATTTAAGTGCAGTACTAGATTGGCAGCAAGGTCTCATTATTTTACAGTTGAAGTTGTTAGATGTAACTTAAGTTTTATGCTAACAACTTATTTTCTCACTCATGGGGCTTTTTTTTTTTTTTTTTTTTTTTTTTTTTTTTGGCTTCTTGCTTTCCAGTCAACTTGCATTTAAATTTTTGAAAATCAATGTCAATCATTATCTTTTATCTTCTTGATTGTTCTTTTATTGTTCTTGCTCCTTAATAATGTTTCTCATTTTCTTATATCCTTTTCCACTCTGTAATCCCCCCTGCATCTTAGTAGTTTTATTGTTTTGCTTGGAATTTATTAAAATTAATATATCTTTTCTTGACATGATATACAATAGATAAAATAATATAAGACTTTGTTTTAAAACATGCAATGAATGCATTTAAGTGTAGAATTTTATAAAATCATAATGATATCTGGATTGTTTGATGTCTCAGAAGTCTTTCCTTGTTTTTAGTATAAATAATGGTCATATTATTTTTGTCATTTTAATGAAAATGTTTGATTTCCAAAATTTCAGTATTACAATTTTTTTTTGTTGAATTGCAAATTTATGCTGCATTGGTCAAAGTAAAGCAACTTTAGAAATCATTTCAGATTCACTTTTAACATTGTAGATGATGGAATGCTTAAAAAAAACAAAAATTTGTTCAAATTCAGTGCATTTTTATTTTCTATATCTATATTACACAATTTATCAACTCACATTTCAGTATGTATTTTTTTCTAATTGATTTTAATCTTGCTTTTAAAATCTATGTATGTAAAGTTTTAAAAAAAGGTGATTTTGCCTTATAATATTGTAGGCATACTCTCATTAAAAAATTTTATCTACATAGGCAACATCTCTTACACCCAAAACACGTTTATTTTGGTATAATTCAGATTCTAAGATGCCACTATTAATAATCAAGGTCAAAAGTTAGTTTTATTTAAGCTGAATGATCAGAGGTAGCAAGTATTATATATAATGATCATTATTATTACTGGACATTTTTTCCATATAAAAGCAGTGGTATTGTTTTTATTGTATTGTGTCAAACATGTGATAACTAAATAATACTTTTGTCTCATTATGGCTTAACTACTACTTTGTACTGCTTGTCTTTTTATGATCATATGATTTTTATCAGCTTTTACACTAAGCATCACAAGATCTGATCACTTGTTTTTTTGGGGTTTTTTTTTTTTATAGCTCTTCAACTCATGTAGTTTGTCAAAGATGGTTTAGATTTTAACCTGATTATGGTCCTTTGAATTCAATAAAAAGTTGCAAAACAATATAATACATTCTGTCAAAGTTAATGATCTGAATCATTTGAAACTGATAATATTAAAATAAGAATTAAATGGAATATTGTAGTCAGATTACATATTAAATCTAATTTCTTTATGATAAACCAGTCAAACCACAATTTATATGTAAACCTTACATTTTAACTCTTAAGTTACTTAAAATATACATTTTGGACACAATAGTATTTTAATTTTATTTCTCAGTTTCTTAAAACTGACTGGTGTTGGTCATGTATCAGAATTTTTAACATCTTCCATCAAACTACTTATTGCTGACTGGAATTAACCCCCCCCACTTCAACACATTGAGTAGCATATATTTATATATTGAAGATTTATCACAATCATTTCAGGTTTACATAAATTAACTAGATTGATTGGCTTAATATATATTAAAAAATGAGATGTCAGATTGCTTTATAGATATGGAAAGTGATTATTGTCTTTTGGGTTCATACCTTTTGATAACACATTGTAATTAATAATGTTAATGTACAAAAGCACTTCTGCACACTCACATACTGACTGAAGTTCATATTTTGCTGTACTAATAACTATGAATCTACCACTTATTTATTTCAGCTGAGTCAAGTATTTTAAGGGAAATTAGTTTTTTTTGTTTATACTGGTGGGCATATACAAGAAAATAATTTTTGGTGTGGGGTATATGTAAACATTTTTTTTTCTAATGTAGAAGAGTCTGTGGTGAAAGTCACTAGAGAAACATTCTGAATCAAAGGTCAAGATTCTGCTATTTGATATATTTGTACTGGGCATAACTTTCAAATTACTAAATGTAACCAATTAATAATTTTATTATTATGGAACTAATTTATAGAATCTTTGCCACTCTCTCTCTCTCTCTCTCTTTACTTCCATTAACCTACTTTTTTCCTTTTCAACATAACAACTATTGATATTTTAACCAGTTAAACTCTATAATTACTTCAAATGCTAAATTTGAACACAACCTGTTGGGTACAAAGTAACATCATTTGTAGAAATTGGATCGGTTTGGTTACTATTGAAGTTATGAATATAACTAATAGCAATTCTATAAGTGTTTGTTTCAAGGTTTTGTATGAATGTGCATAGAGAATTCTACAGTTGTACTTGTAAAGATTTATAATTAAAACTCTACAAAAAAAAACTGGACTGTATCTTTTAAATAGACTTAGGAAATCTAGTTTAACAAGGGTTTGATCAACCAAAAGTGATTGTTTTGTAATGAATAACATTTACAAAATTGTCATTCTATCCTATACTGAGTGTTTATTTTCATCACTATTTTGTAGGAACATCTTAGATTACCAACTCAATTTTGAAGCTTTCACCTTATTTTATCAATCATTTCAAGTATAATAAGAGAAAGAGCGGCCAATTTAATTGTGATCTTCAGCAAAAGAAGCTGAATAAATATATATAATTTTGAATGTTTTTAGCAGATGAAAATGAGATCTGCTTCTATCACTTAAATGACTATAGTATAAACAGGTAAATGTTTTAGTTACAGATGTTTAATATGTTTTGATTTACTTGAGGATTTTATTTTTAGAGAAATAAAATCAAGAAATGAGCAGCAATTGGCACAGCTTTTTGAACCTGTGACTTAGACTAATCTTCAGAGATATTGAGAACTTCAAATTGCCTTTTGCTTTGACATACATACTGATAGAAACTAAAATGTTTTACAATTTGACAATTATATACTTTTATCTAAATTATGAAGAGCTATTTTCATACAAATTTTAGCATTTGTAGCTAATTCTATGGAATTAAAAGTAATGTTTTAAAATTTCAAAATAAACTTTGTTCCAAATTTTATTTGCCAATATCTTCTTAAAAATTAAAAATATATGTATTTTAAAAAAATGAGTGCTACATTTTGATCTTAACTAAAACATTTTGACAAAGACTGAGAAGAGATCTTTTTAAATTTTTTTGTCTTTCTCTTTATATTATAAAAGTTAAATACATGCAGAATAAATAACTCAGCTGACTTGAAAACTATTTGAACAATGTAAGTAGCCAAATGAGCATATATAGTAAAATAAAATTAAAATAACTTTCACCAATCTCAGTGACTAGATTATTCTTATACAAGACTAAACTTTACTGGAAAGCCAATTGATGCTATTAGTAAAATTAAGTTTCTGTAGTTTTAAGTTCAAGCTAAATAAATAATCTGTGTTCTTAATACCCATGATTCTTGCTAGAAATAGTTCTAATAGTAATGAGCAGTAGAAGTTATAAAATGTATCCTACATGTAGATTTTGCTTGATATTGCTTAAGTAATCACATTTTCATGCACTGTAAAGCAAGAAAATCCCTTGAATTGTTTTGTCAAGAGAATTCACTTTACAGGAGAATACAAAGAGCTTGCTGGAATATCTTTATCTGCTTAAGCTATATACCAGTATGCATACTAAATGTCTTTTACACTTGGTAGTTATATGGATATTAAGATTAAGGAGCAAATAAATATGCTAATTGAAAGCCAAGTAGGAACATACAGTGTCTTGTACATTAGGGTAAGTTAAGTGCTAAAATGGAAAATATTTCAGGGTTGTTAAAGATCAAACTACTTATCAAGAATAGTTTTTGTTCCTTTAGCTGCAATTAGAATATATATCATAATTCCTCAATATGAACTCCTCAATTTTGAACTTTCTATTAAAAAAAAGAGATTGCTTAAATTATGGCAACGTATTGATCATTCAGAATATTATTCATTATATTTTAAGCAGACTAAAATGTTGCATATTTTTATCTTGGCTTCATGCTAGAAGAGATTCTCGAAATTTGGACAAGAATATATCAAATTTTAATAAGCTAAAAAGATAATAGTTCTGTTTCCTATAGAAATGAATGCAAAACAAATGCTTAGTATTGGGTTAATTAACTCTGGGGAAAATACCAAATGATAAATACTTATCAGAGGACTACTTCTTAATATTGATTATTCTTTAAAAGTGAGCAAAGTTTTGCTATTAACAATGATGCTTGGTTCATTAATGTCATTCATTCCAAGTTTCATTATTATTTACTTTGATAATCATGTAATAAAGTATTTTCAAATATTGTTTGATTTATGGTTTGAAATGTCTAGTTATACACACACACACACACACACACACACACACTGAGTAACTTTACGTGAAACCTATTTGTATGTTTTATTTCACTTTCTTCTCTTTCAGGCTTCATTCTTGACCAAAAAGATCAATATTGGTGGCAAGAGAGTGAAATTAGCAATCTGGGTAAGTGTTTTCTTGAAGCTTGAATTTTAATTAAGCTCACTTAATGAACATCTGCCTTTGACATCTTTATCAGTGATTACTTTATCCAAAGTCTCAGTGTTATGTGAATTATATACTGTATGACTGTCTCATTCTTGTATTAAAGGTGACGATCAATGAAGTAATCTTTTTTGTTTTATAAAATAATACTTCCCAGTAGCAAGCTAATTTGTTATTGTTTTTCTAACTGTTTAATAGATCAGCTCTTCTCAATTGTGACAGCCAATATTATGGAAGCTATTTTCTCTGCTGTTCATGAAGTAAAATTAGTTAGTCAAAAAGGAATGGTTATATCCATAATCTAGGTTCTATTGATTATAGAAATAATGTTTTCTTATTTTAAGAAAAAATTATTTCTATAATGCAAGTTCTGTGTGTTTTTTACCATAAAAAATATCAATTTTTATAATAAAAAAGATAATATAGATTAATCTGTATTCTCTATTCACATTAAGTAAGGGTTTGATCATCTTTTTTTTTTTTTTTTTTTTTTTTTTATCATTTCACCCCAAGCAAGGTGATAATGCCACTAAGATGCAGGGGGTTACTGGGAGTGAAAGAGAATGAAAAGACTTTAGTGAGAAGAAAGGACAATAAAAGAATAGGTTTCAAGGAGACAGAAAAAATAATGGAAGATTGTTCTTAGGAAGACAGAAGTTGGTGATTGGTGTTGCATTTAAATCTTTGAAGATCATGTGTGGAAAGAAAGCAAGAAACCAGAAAAGTTTCACTGGTGAGAAGTGAGAGAAAAGAAACTATTAGAATAGAGTTTGTGGTTGCATCTAGAATCTTTGAAGAAAAACTATACAGTATTTTAGTTTTGCATTTCTAACTACTTACCTGTTATAAATTTACAGTAGTGGTTTATTTCTGTTGGATCTTGATTAATTCATATATATTTTTAAAGGAAAAGATTTCTAAATGATCCTCTCTCTCTCCTCCTTCTCTCTTAGTCAACTTTGCGTTTATAGAATGCTCAGCAATGATAATGCTCACTCCCTAAATCATCACATTAACCATTATACTAAAGCTGGTCTTACTCAAACATATGACTGCTTCATCACTTTCTCAATACCTAGTTAAAATCTAATAAAGAGTTCATTCTCATTTCTACAGCAATCAGACAAATTCAATACAATGTTAACTTATGACCTCATTTGATATATATTAGCAAAGTTTTGCCATCAATTTCAGAAGAAAAATTTGCATATGATCTAAAATTGGGTGTAAAAACAACATATATTAACTCTAAGGAAAATTTCTTAATGAGATTCTTTTCATGATTCACATCCCTCCTATGATAATGCTGTGAACATGAACAAGTAAAATATGCTTTTATGGAAGACACTTGTAAAAAATCATCATCAGTCAAGATTTGTAATTTTTTACCAAGATTTTCTAAAACAAAAAATTTCAAAAATAATTTCATTTGTGAATAGGTTCTGA
The DNA here is from genome assembly GCA_903632075.3 of Acanthosepion pharaonis. Taxonomy (NCBI): domain Eukaryota; kingdom Metazoa; phylum Mollusca; class Cephalopoda; order Sepiida; family Sepiidae; genus Acanthosepion; species Acanthosepion pharaonis. The sequence goes on from CAHIKZ030001311.1 coordinate 343,667, forward strand.
AAGTTTCATTAAAATCCCGACAATTATTTGATTTTTGCAAGAATTTCCAAATCAATGTGTTTTTCAACAGTTCATTGTAAAAATTACTTATGTCGCTGATATAAAAAAAAAAAAAAAAATTTTAACCAAAATTTCGAATGTGTTAGAAAGGTTTAAAAATTTCTTAAAATACTTTGGTCTTTCCTCTTAATAATAGGATAAACATTTTGATGATAAAACTTTGTTTTTATTAAGTTTGGGGCCCTTTTTCATCATTCTATGCTGTTTTTCTAGCAAAAAGCAAACATGCCTAGTCAAAATGTTTAGGAAAGACCAAAGTATTTTTTTTTATTATTTTATTAAATTTTTTTAATCCTTTCTAGCATGTTCACAATTTTGGTTAAGTCTTTTTACATCAGTGGTTGACATAAAAATTACGATTTGTGTTTTTGTACTTTTTACTGGTGAAAAACACATTGATTTGGAAATTCTTGCAAAAATCAAATAATTGTCAGATTTTAATGAAACTTTCAGAACCTATCCACAATTATTTTTTAAATAATTTTTTTAAACTACTCATTTAACAAAATCTGTCCTGAATTGTAAACTAAAAAAATGCAATAAAATTATCTAATTATTTAATTAGAAATGCTTTTAATTGCTTTTATAAATGATATATTGCAGACAGAAGAAAAAAATTTTTTTCCAATGAATATTGAATTTTTACAAAAAAATTTTTATTTTTTAAAATTTTATAATAAATTAAAAATCATTTAAAATTCTAAATTATTTTCTTTCTTTTAGGTGATATTGTAATTAAGTAAAAACTATATTTACTAATCAAAAATTGAAAAGCTTAATAAAAGTCGTTTACCACTAATATTTTTAAAATAATTTTTTTCTTAGTTTAATCATTTCCATTTTTGTATATATGGTAGTCTATACATAACATTATTAAAAGGTCACATGTTGTAAGAGTTGTTCTCCCTTTATTGAGAAATTCACTTGTCTGCAATTCTTTATTCATTTCATGTTTGTCTCAACAGGCCTTGCACATCATCCCTTCGAAGTTTTAAAACATTAAAATAAGTTTAACTTTTTTCATTTCTATTTTACTTTATTTTATGTTCAGTGCAGGTCATACTTCAATGGAATAATTTTTTTAACTTCTTTTTAGGAAGAAACAACCTAGAATTTTTTCTTTTTTTTTGTGTGTGTGTTAGTAGTTTTTTTTACTTTTTTACGGATTTTTCTTTTTTTTTTTTATAGTATTTTAAATCTTATTATTTTTTCAGAAAGCATCTTTAAAAGTAAGGCTATAACACTATAGTAACTAAAAGTCAATAAAATATTAAATAATCACTGAAAACATCGACAATACTACTTTCATTTTTTAAAATTCATTTTAAACCTTAGGTACTGAAAATTCACTGGATGTGCCTAGTTTTATTGCTTGGCTTTATATTAAAAGTTCTATCTATCAACCCTGTCTCTTTTACTTTTTTTTATTTCTGCCATAGATGGCTAGAAAATGTATAAACATGTGAACAACTCCTAGACATTTGGCCAGATATCATCAAATTTGTGAACTTAATTTAAAAAAGCAGAAAAATGTCCCCCAGATCAAGTCCTTCTCTGCAGTGCTGTCAAATGTGGATCACGTTTTATTTCCAGTGAAACTGCAGATTTTTGTGTCTGTTTCAAAGACATTAACCCATTTATGATAAAATATCAGTGATAAGCCATTGCTTCCTTTACTTTGATATGACTCTTTAGCATGATCATGAAACTGTTAAGATTTGTAAAGGAATGTTACGAATGCAGATAGCCCATACACGTATATATTAAGGTTAATCTCCGCTTAACAACAGAAGAGGTCACGTGGGAGTCTCAAGTCATTTTGGGGAAGCAGGTCAAGAGGTTGACTGACCCAGTTATCCGTAGCAACAGACGTCAAGACAGGGGACTGACTGGAATTTGCGCCAAAATGCAGGACACGTGGGAATTAGAAAATTACTTGGAAGTCAGTTGCTGTCTTGTCTTTGAAGGAGCAAGACTCAAAATCGAAGCACTGATAACTTATGAACAGAAAGATGACTCATTTTGGTAATGATGGGACTTGTCCGATTCATCATAAGCAACTCCGGATAAGAAATATAAGGATGTATATTTCTGTTCATCAACTCCAGATTGAAGAAGATAAATAAAGTTATTTATCACAGAAGAGCATGGAAATTTGCACGCTGAGAATACAGCCTGTGTTTGAAGAAAGAAAAGAGAAATCAAGAGAGAAGAAGTATATATCTCTGTTGCAGCCGGGCCGTGTTTAAAATTGAATTTGTGTAAAGAAAAGAAAGAAAGAAAAGAGGAAACGTGACAGAGAAAAGAAAGAACAATGAGTAAGAGAGAGAACTGAATATAAAGATAAGTAACTATGTATTTTGGATCCATGTTAGAAAGATACACATGCATCCATAAATTTTATATTCTCACAAACACCTTTCCACATGTCAAAATAGTAATATATAAATCCTATCCCATCTCCTTTTTTTTTTTTTTTTGGTTATGTGTTGATTTCTGCATTCGTAGTTATTCATACTTATTTTTTTTTTTTTATCCATTTGGGTTCAGTCGAATCCACTTGGATTTGGGCATATTTTGGTATCCCAACATAAGTCTTGAGGTTCTGGTCATCAGATGCTTTACTCATGCTTATATTTTTCTTTTGTTGTAATATCTTGTATATATGTATATATTAAAATTCTTATACCAAAATTTATTACGCCTCATCGTTCATCCTTGAATTGTGGATCGGTATATGTGTTGAAACTGAAGCGAACCTGGGAAAAGACTACTGTTTGATTATCTCAATCGAACAGTCTTCTTTAAAATATTTTGTTTACTAATTGTCCATTTGTCATGATCTGGGAGAGATAGCCCATATCTCTCCATAGACGTGATAACGTATATATCTCCTGGTCGGCGTATGATTGCATTATAAATTATTCGTCGAGTAGGGCATATGACAAGGAAGAACACACTAAAAAGATAATTACATTTTCCAGTCTGAATGAATTTTGTCAAACCCAAACATGCCTAACGATGCTGCAAAGATAGTGTGGATTTCTGGCAGATAGAGCTATGCAAACTTTATCCAAAAAAAGGACATGTATCAACAAAAGATCTTTTTGCATGTAGAATTGCAACAATGTTCATCGCCATGATTGAGAAACTCTTATCAAAGTCTCCCCTTAGATGCCCTCTTGTAAGGTCACTTGTGTGGCTGAACCCTGGATCCATTTGTGGAAAAAAAAAAAAAAAAAAAAATTACCACAGAAGACAATCTAAAAAGATGTCTTTCTCACTTGGACAGAAAACAATTGAGCAAGTCTGACTGTGATGAGATCATCAATCAGTACAAAGTGTTCAAGGAGGAGGAGGCTGCTGGAAATATGGCTTTCAAGAATTTCAGCAAGCATGTGAACCATCTGGATACTTTGTTCTACTTTAGCAACAAAGAATATCAAAAATTGTTCACAGGTTGCTGATAATCTCTCATGAACAGGCCTCGGTAGAAAGAGGTTTCTCAGTCAATAAGGAAATTTCCACTGACAATATGAAACTGCAGACTCTGGTTATACAGTGTATTATCACAGACTATTTAGCCACAGTTTGAGATGCTGGGAATGTTCCCATGACCAAGGCTCTTCTCTGCAGAAGAAGGTTGTATACTGTTCTGGCAAATGTCAGAACAACATACAACCAATACCTTGAGGCTGAGAAGAGAAAAAATGCAGGACACTTGGATTTCTTCACTGCTTTCAACTGATCTATATGACATGAATTATTGGAACCATCTGTAACTTTTCTTTAAACATCTCATCTGTCAAAGTATTAAAAGATAAATCACCAAGTTTGTTTTTGAAATTGATGACCATTCACTTTGTGTGTGCATGTGTATATGTACCATTTTCATCAATTAATATTTTACTTCATTTGGGAGAACATGAAGTAGATATGTCTCTATGTAGTTTCCAGATCAATAAGATATAAAAAATAAAAATATTGTTTGTAATATTATTTTTATTAATTCAGTTTGTTACTTGATTCATCTTTATTTAGTACGAATTAATTTTATATTTATTTCATTTGTGATTTAATTTAATTTCCAGGATACAGCAGGTCAAGAAAAATTCCATGCCCTTGGACCTATCTATTACAGAGACAGCAATGGTGCTATTTTAGTATATGATATCACAGATGAAGACTCTTTCCAAAAGGCTTGTATTTAATTCATACCTTTTTAATGCTTTTCATAATTGCAAATTCTTTTCTTTGTAAACTCACATTCATACAATTAGATATATCAATAGTATTTTAAAGACAATGTGAAATCAATAAGTTTGTGCTTCATAAAATATTTTTGAATTTTCATATTTAAGATTGTTAAATATCAGTATCTGTCAGTGTTGTCTAGATGACAGAAGCAAGTAAAATAAGTGTTACTTCTAAATTTGTTGTTTTATATTGTGATGCTTACATATAAGATTTTTTGGATAAATTTCTTACAAATCTCATTGTTGATAAATTTTCAAGAAGTTTTATGTGAATTTATTAAGCTATTTTGTTGAAAAACAAAATGAATTTTACCCTCTGATCTTTACAAAAACCAAGAATAACATCATACTATGTACAGTGTTCCAGCCTCATCTGTGATTTCACTTGCCCATGGTTGACCCTAAAAATAAATGATTCATAAGTTTTACTTAATAAAAGTTCCAAATTGCAGGAGTAGTGGTGCTGACAATCTAAATATGCCAAAGAGAAGTCATAAAGTGTTTTCTGTAAGTGAAAGTCCTTGAATTAATAAGAAAAAAGAAAAAAACAAATCATATGCTAAAGTTGCCAAGACTCTAGATTTATAACATTTATTATAGTACTAGTTTACTCGTGTTGTTAAAAATGGTGGCTCATTTTGTTGAGTTAAAAGGCTTTCATATGTGAGTCTTCATAGATTTCCAGTCTTTATAATTTACCTACTTCAGCATGTAGTGATCCTTGTTCTGACATTAGTTATCTTCCTTGCACCAGTGACTAAATTATAGACAAATATGTTGTCATCAAGATCATGGTCCACAACTCTGCTCTGAAATTAATTTTGAACTCCATAATTCTTTTCATGTCTGTATAATGTGCTTTACAAGGGCTACATACACTTTTGGATTCAAAGAAGACTCTCCCAGTCTGTTCTGCTAATTAACCCATAGCTGGTGTGAGAAAAGATACATTCATACCTTCCCAAAGAGTATTTGTGCAAAAGGAAATGTAACAAACTTGACCTAAATTCAAACTCAGCTTGTTGATTTCTCATTGCAAGCCATTAACCTTTATGCTACCTGAAGGTACTAGATAAATACACACTAGTAAGATATTGTTTATAATTGTTCCATTTTATTATTAGTTATTGTTGTTAATGTCTTATTGTGCCTAATTTATAAATTAAACTTTATCATAAGTTAGTACCTCTAGGGTTTGGGATTATCCATAGTTTCAGTTTAAGTTTATTCACTGCTGGGATCTTGAAACATATTCCCCACAGATAACTATAGAGACTACTGTAGAAGCAATGTCTCCTATCTTTTGTATATTCTAATTTTATTGATAATGTTAAAAACAAATCTGATATTAAGATTAGTTTCTGATGACCCTCTAAGATAGCATTTTTCGACCTTTTTACTCTTGTGGAACCCTTGAAATAGTTTTTGTCTCAGGGGAACCCCTGCATAAAAATTATTATTATATACCATTAATATCTAACTCTTTTATATTTTATTATAATATCCAAGAATTTTCCAACAATATGCCATATGTGTATAGTAAAATTACAAATATAAAATAAAACAAATATTACTCAAAAAATGCATTATCCTATTTATCACCATTCCTTGTGGAACACCAGTTGAGAAACATTACTCTAAGCTATCTCCCTTTCATCAACAATATGTAAATTTTCTATTTTCATATTTACAAAAGTCTGCATAAGTAGTTAATTAATATTTCTCTGATTTAGTCTGTTGGACATAGATTTTTTTTATTTTTTTTTTCTTGAAATCAATTGTTCATCACAGATGTGATTTTGTATATGTATCATTTATATACAGCCATTAACTATGACTGACTGGCATTTCCCTTGTTGCAATGTTCTATGACTCAAGCCATGAATGACAAAAATTTGCATCAATCATACACACAAAAGGCCAAAAGTTTTGTCTTATTGGGATTACTAGAAATCCAGTTCTGTGACTCAGGGCAACAAATATGCATTCTTTCCTCCAATCAATCAGTATTCAGAAACTATTTAGTCCATGAGAGTAATTTCAAATTCCTTTTCTCCTCTCTAAAAATGCTGAAACTAGTTATTATCAATAAAAATAAATATATATTTGTGAAAGTGATCACTCAAGTTTAGATCTATGATCTTGTATCATCTAATAATGAAGAAATATATTATTAATGTTAAAATTGATTATTTAAGGGATAATAAACCAAGCAAATATTTCACAAACTGATCATGCATTGGGAAAAAAAACTTGTAGTAAAAAAAATACAAAAAAAAAAAACAATAATCCTGATAATGATTTAAAGAGTTTGGTGTCCGTTCAAAGTGCCGGAATAATTTTAAAAATCATCTGCTACATAAAAGGGGATTTTTGTAAATAAATATTTCAGTAATTATCCGTCATTCATGTAAATAAATACACACAGAATAAGGATAGGCAAAAGCTCCAACTCACCAATACTAATAAAGATCAAATATTTTTAATGGCTTCAGTTAAAACTTGTTACACGAGTAGATGATAAACCTGAAAATTAATTCACTCTTTATGCTACCTTTTGAATTTTGGGGAAATAAAAAAAAAAAAAAAAAAAAATGTAATTCTGATATCTTTATGAAGATATGTTTTTTTTTTTTCTTATCATTTTATTCCAAGCAAGGCAATAAAGCTACTAAGACACAAAGGATAACTGAGTGATAGAGAATATGAGGAGAAAAAAAAAGATTAATAAGAGAGAACAATAAAAGGGCAGAAATTAAGAAGACAGAAAGTAATGATTGATATTGCATTAAAATTTTTGAAAATCATAGTTGACAGGCACACACTAATGGATTGATTTTTTTTCTCTCTCTCTTTAAGGTGAAAAACTGGGTAAAAGAATTACGCAGGATGTTAGGGGATGACATATGCTTGTGCATTGCTGGTAATAAAATAGACTTGGACAAAGATCGACATGTATCTGTCTCAGAAGCAGAAAGGTAGGACACTAACTTCAAAACCATAACAATGTAGAAGATATACACAAGTTTAAGTGGGCAAATATATATATATATATATATATATATATATATATAAAACTTTTTTCTTTCTTTTTTTTTTTTTTTTTTCTTTTTTTTTACATTACTGGAGTAATTTTTTTAATGATACATGTATATTCATATATAACAGAACTTGTCGTAGAAAGTCCCCCCCCTTTAAATTTATATGATAAAACTCCCATTTAATTTGCTGATATATTTTAGTTATTTACTTTTTTTCCCCCCATTAAATCTAAATTATGATAAATTGAGGGGAGAAAAGAATAAATTTTGTTTGCTGTACTTGTCACTTTTCAAAGACATTGCAAATGTAATTGGGTTTGTTACTTGTTCCATTGTATTTTTAATTTCAAACACTTAATTTATAATTAGTGAATCAATTTTTGTTTCTGTATTCAATCTATTATTGATTTTTGTAAAGATTTATTTAGAACTGTTTTTGTTTTGTAGCTATGCAGAATCCGTTGGGGCAAAACACTTCCACACTACTGCAAAACAAAATAAAGGAATTGATGAAATGTTTTTAGATATTAGTAAAAGTGAGTATTTGTTTTAAATATGAATCTGATGTTTTTCTTAACTTTTCTATAGTGTAGGATTTTCATGTAACCATAGATTTAATTTTGCAGTTTGAAAAACTAGTATCGGTCTCGGATAAAAAAAAACTTCCAAGATTATTACCCTGAACAGAATCTTGCTTAATGCACCCTATCCAGAGTGAAAGTGTATACAATATCAGGAATAGCATAATTAACTGTTTACCACTTTTTCTGTGTTAATTTTCTAAATTTATTAAAATTCATTTTAGAGAATAAATTGATATGTTAAGGTAAATTTATCTTGAATCCATTAAAACTTTGTTTCTTTCTTTACTTCTCTCCACTTCCAGATACACATCCTTAAGCAAATAAAATGGATTTTTATTGTCCTTGGTATAAATACTTTAAAATATTTTCCATTGTGTATACCAGTAATTATATCACTATTGTTTTATTTACAAACTTGCATTATTCAAAGTTAAAATAAGTTGTGAAATAAGCAAAACATTTATATATCCATTTGATTTTAAGATACTTTTTAATCTTGTGATTAACAAAAATATGTGTTTAACAAAATATGTGTTTATAAATTTTGATTTCTGATTGAGGGGAACATGATAATTCAAATATTTCTATTGAGACTATTGAGATTGAGACTATTTACATTATTGAGACTATTTACATTATTGAGACTATTTACATTATTGAGACTATTTACATTATTGAGACTATTTACATTATTGAGACTATTTACATTATTGAGACTATTTACTATTATTGAGACTATTTACATTATTGAGACTATTTACATTATTGAGACTATTTACATTATTGAGACTATTTTATTATTGAGACTATTTATTTGAGACATTATTTTGAGACTATTTACATTATTTATTTACATTATTGAGACTATTTACATTATTGAGACTATTTACATTATTGAGACTATTTACATTATTGAGACTATTTACATTATTGAGACTATTTACATTATTGAGACTATTTACATTATTGAGACTATTTACATTATTGAGACTATTTACATTATTGAGACTATTTACATTATTGAGACTATTTACATTATTGAGACTATTTACATATGCACATATGCTAAGCCACAAAAATCTCCTGAGCCAACCAAGCATAGAAATGAATACAATATGGGAACCAGTAATAAGGAGTGCCAGAGAAAAGCAATAATAACGAAAATTGCAATATGAGCTCTGGTAAGAACATGTAATATGAATACTGGTAAAAAATGATTGCTGAGGACATTAGGTTTATAATACCCAGAAATTCACACACATGTCCTCAAGGACACATGGCACAGTGGATAAAGGCGTTATTTAGATGCAGTGACAGGACCCAAAGCATGAGTATGGTTAAGGCGGTGGAGAACTCGGAGAGGGGAATTAACAAGAGATAACTGATATCCATTAGACATGGCACATGGAACTAGAACAGTCTAGCCCAGCGAGCAAAATAAAGGGTTCAGTTCAACATTCCAACCACCTGAAGAAGGCCAGAGTGTACAATGGCCGAAACGTTGTGATAAATATGGCAACAAAGATGAGGGTGATAGTCTGAATAATGTAAATAGTGATAATTCAAAGTTCCTCAAGTTTAGTTTTTGTAATGATGGAATTTCCAGCCAAGAAACTTTTTTTTTTCTTCTATCAAATAGTGAAAAATTCCCGTATAAATATCAAGCATTTTGTAAGAAAAAGATATAAGCCTGATTTTCCTCTGTTGGTTTAGGATATTTTTTCTTTGGTTTTTAAAAAAGAAAAAGTATAAATTATAAATTTCCATTTCTAAATGTAGGCAAAAATGGATAAATAATAAATTTTATGAATGCTTTTTTTTGTAAATCATAAATCCTTAAAAAAAAATTATGTAAGCCACATGGTATATTTATATATAGGATGAAAATTTCATCAACATCAGTTAATGCCCATTTTATTGTGAAATAATTGATAATAAAATCTGACATCTGCACACTATAATAAGTAAACTTGATAAAAATTAACAGTATTTTTTATACTTTGCATTCTAATGTAAATATTCAAAATACTTTGAAGGCAAATTATAGAATTGTCATAGTGCAATAATAGATTTCCAACTTCAAATATTTGAGATTGATTGCAGAAGTGAATGATTTTCCTATTCTGAGAATCCATTTTTCTCTTCCAGGTATGATAGAAAAAGCTGACAGCAGTAACCAGAACAAGAAAAGCACCAACAACCGAAAGAGTGTAATGGTGGTTGATGATGAACAGGGAGAACAGAAGTCAAAAGGAGGTTGTTGTTAGCTACGCTACAACATCATCATTTTGCAAGTGTTCTTGATTGTGTGTGTGTGTGTGTGTGCGCGCGCATGCCAGAGAGAGAGTGCATGTGAATGAGACAGTTATATTTGACTGTGTCAGCATCTGCTGCTGCTGCTGCTGGGTAGATGGATGGAAAAAGAAAGGTCTGGAGGTAGAAGGAAAATCTATAGACAAAAGTTACTAATGCCTTGATGCTGTAAATTGTCTCTAATTTTGAGGGAATGAATCATGAAATTAGAAAGTTTTTTTTTGTTTTTTTTTTCCTAGGGTTGGTTGATTTTGTTTTTGTTGTATTTATGGATAAAAACTTTTCAATCAGGAATTTCTAATATCATCAGATGGAAAGCTGTTCTTACTGCTTGACCCCACTGATTGAAATGTTAATGTTCACAAATCAAAGGTGAATGGCCGAGTCCAAAATCTCTCAATATCTTTTTGCTATTTGATATTCACTTGGAAGTTCAGTTCTTCCTACCTCAATTTATTTTTTCTTCTTTCTCTAACTTCTGATGTTTCCTCTAATACCACTGAATGAGTATGACATTAACGATGGTGAGAAACGTCTGCTTTACACACATGGATGAAAAGATCAAGAGTGTTGACGATTTCTGGCAGTTAAAAAAAAAAAAAAATGTTCAGTTTTTCACTAAACAAACTGACAGAATTTGAACTCAAAATAGTGATACAGATATTTGGTTTATATTTCAACCCATATCCACTTTGATAAGTATATTTATATGCTTATAAATCAACAATGCCCAATTACATGTCTAAATAATTTATGTATATTCAAGCCTAATTGGCCAGTCTTATTTCATATCATCATATTGGACTGATTGGCTTAGTTTTGAGCCTAAATAAAATATAATTTGGACAAGTCTTTCACACTTCATGTCCAGTATATTCATGCACTTGTAAAATCTGCTATAGCCAACTGATATAAGCAGAGAGCATAATATAATATTGGGTCTTTCATTTAGTTGTATTAAAATGGCTCTGAAGTCAAAACCCAGAAACCATGATGGCCTATTTTGACATGCTTACTGCAATCAGTTTTATTTGTCTATTCACAAGAACTGGATTGACAAAGATATGTAACAGAAAAGTGCATCATATGGTGCCTCAACTAAACTTGTTAACTTCTCACTGAATCTTGTGACTGGCTTGGATTTGACACTCTGAATCATTATCCAGTCCATAATAAACTTTGTGATTTTTTTTATTATTTTTATTTTTATTTTTTTTCCACACCATACCAACTGTGGTTAGTATGTGGTTATTGTAAGATATTTGCCCCATTCAGTGGGCATAATATTCAGCAAATATGCTGAGTGTAAATCACCATCCACATTAAACTAAAAGTGGGAGATTGTTTATTTGGATGGGAGCCTTTGGAGTGGACACTTTCAATTCTTTTCACTATTTGGCATTGTTCTAAATATGCAAAGAAACTTTTCTTTTATTTAATAAGGTCTAAAATAAAACAGTGGGGGAACAAAATATGAAGAAACCCACAAAAAAATAGTTTCAGATTTTTAAATGAACACAATTTTTTTTTTATGTTGCAAGTCACGTAAAAGTAACTTGTTGGGATTTTAAAAAGATTTTTGTTCTAATTTTGTTTTTCAATACTAAATGATGGATTTTTTGAGAAAGTTGTAAAACTTTTTTTTTTTTTTTTTTTTTTTTTTTTCTCCTTAAAATCTGTTTTATTGCTTAAAATTAGGCACACAATTTTAATGTTTTGTTTGTTTTATTTTTACAAAAATAAAAATATGAAATTCTTTTTCTCTTTGTCTGTCACTGGGTGTCTATTTAATGCATCTACATCCATGTGTCATTTGTATTTTTTTATGAAAATTGGTATTATTTTTAGTGAAATAATTTACTTTCCAACTGATATCTCAAAAACAAAAATTGTAACTAAAGAATTAAAATGCAAACACATCATTAAAATAACTGCATAATATGACAAGTCACTTGCCCTCATTAATAAAGAAAAGTTTATCGAAAATGCTCTGGAATATTCCATGCCCATAAATAGTAAATATCATGTAAGCAAAAAAAAAAAAAAATTGAAAATGTGAAAACAAAAAAAATTAAATTAGATGTAAAAAGATGTCCCATGATAAGCATACCAAAAATAAAATTACTTTGTTAGCTTCATTTCTGCACATCTTCTATACAGATTTATGTATACATTTCATAACTGGCTTAAAAAAAGCTATGATGGAATCCTCCCAAAGCAACTGTTATTTGCAGTATGCTTCATAAATTTCCAATATTTAAAACTACACTGACATGCAAGTATAAGTAATTTGAACTGTTCATCAAATTACTAATATTTACTAAAAGGAATTAACTATAATCTAAAATATTCTGTATGCTTTGCAAAATACTGTGTGCAGTTTTGTTATATAACAACCTTCCATCAATCACATATTCCTTCTCATGACTTTACATCTCGTCATCTCTCCAATTTGTGCAAATACCTATATGAAGACTATCATCAGCCTTAAGCATGTGAATTCCATTAAAAAAAAAAAAAAAATGGAATTTTCATTGTCTTGTCTATTTTTTTCCCTTATTTTATTTTCAGAGTTTATTTATATTCTATGTACATTTCAGACAAGTTTGAAAGAGATAAAAGAATAACCCAGCTGACACAAATGACACATGTCTAAACCCACCCGATCCTATTTCCCCCCTTTAAAAAAAAAAAAAAATCTATGATTTAAAAATATTGTAAAATCTTGAAAAATAAATGTACTCAAATTTTTAGAGCTGCTGTTTGGAATGTGGTTATTTTATTGTAATTTCTAAGCATTTTATTTTTCAATATTTCTCCTGCAGCAGCATGGATTGTCTTTTTTCTTCTTCTTTTTTTTTTTTTTTTTTTTTTTTTTTTCCAGCTGTGTATACATGGGTTTGGAGATGCTCCTGTTCCCTTTTCTTGGCTAAATATAGGTGAGGTTGTTTCCTTGTTACAATCTGCCATGACCCAATAAACAAAAATTAGTGACTTTGGTAGCTTTTAAGTGTTAAACTTTTGTTATACTGTAAGTATTAGAAGGCAAACGATAGTGAATGATTTCTGTGAAATTACCTGTGTTGGTCTTGTAGAAGGCATAAAAACAATAATACATTTGTAAACAGATGAGGTCCCCACTTGTAGCTTGTAGCATTAAAATGAGAAAAATCCTGTAGTAGATCAAGCAGAGATTGATGAGAGCAAGAACTAATTAAGAATCTTAATTAAAATCTATAACAGAATAGTGAAACCAGCAAGGATTAAATGCTGGTTCAGCTTGGAAGGATTGATTAAAAATTTCCTAGATTGGAATTGATTAATGGTTTCTTAAATGAAACATAAATGAATCTACCCTGTCTAAATCCACTCAATCCTATTCTCCATAAAGAAAATTTGTTTTGATTTCATACTATTCAGTTAATTCAACACTGAATTATAAAAAGGGTCAAATTCTAGGAGTTGGGATACTTGTCAGCATTAGGGACATCTAGTTTTCAGACAAAGAATTTTTAGGATTTGAGATTAATTGCGAAATATTAGTAGAGCATCATTGTCAGGGTAAAGGCAAATTTTCTTTTTAAGGAACACACCAGGTAATGAGATGGTTGGGTCTGATTCATAACAAACCATTAAATCGAATTTTCACTTTTTCAACTGGTTCACTTTACCAAAGAAAAAAAAAATTAAAGGGAGATGACTTGTATCTGAATGGTCAGTCAGTTAAGAGCTATAGGTGATACATGCTTGGGCGATCATGTCTTGATTCATGACTAAGAAAGCAATTTTCCTGCATTAGATTGTTGTTTCTTTTTGTGGCTATAGGACTCAGTTTTTCCTGCTATTCAATTCTGGGAGGAGAAGAGATCAATTTATATCTTTCCCAAGGGTAATGTAACAAACCTGATTGGGATTCAAACTTGACTGATTTATCATTCCCAGTGGCTATCATTTAATATTACACATTAATTTGCTTATTTATGATGATGAATAAAGTCAGTTGGTGTTTTTTTTTTTTTTGTTTGTTTAATTTTGTTTTTTTAAGAGGGTTCAAATAATCCTCTTTAAAAAAAAAAAAATGACTTATTATTTATTATCATAAATAAGCAACATCAAAATAAATGTTGAAATCAGTTAAAGCTAGGTAATTTTTCCACCGGGATAACAATAAATATGAATTAAAAAACACTAATAAAAATAAAAAAAAAATTTTTTTTTTAAGTAATATGAATTAATGTTGAAAACTTAAGACATTTGATTTATATATGCATGTAATTTGGATTTGTTTTTTATATATATTTCTAGAATAGAATCAAAAATACTAAGCAATATTACATGAATTTATAGAGCAAAAGGTAATCGTTACTCAGATTTAAAGTTACCTCCCTTTAACAGTTTCACTGAGGCCAGTTTTCAAACAGACATTTGCTGTTATGATTGCCTCCCAAGATGGTTCAACTACTGTTATATTGTATGTGCTTCATATTGCTAGAAACCAGTCTTTGTTTTTGCTTTTTTTTTTAACCAGCTACCCACATCCTTATAAACAGAAAGCTCTGAATGCCTAACAGTTGTGGTCATTATTGATTGTGCATGGAAATCAACAATATTCCATTTTAGTCAACAAAAAATTAAAAAAGAGGAAATGGAAGAATCCTTTACATCAGTGGTTCTCAACCAAGGTTCATGTAACATTACTGGGGATTTGGGAGTCCACAGTAATATTTTAGTGGTCCATAGAGTAATTTTACTTCAGAATGGTTGTTATAACTGAAAATTAAAATTTTTACAGTAATTTTCTATATTAAAATACTAAAAGTAGAGAAAACAACTCTAAAACTAGCAGACAACAAGATCAAGTGATGTAAGTTAGCATCCCTTTTACTCATCTGAATGTTTTGATTGTGAAAAAATTTAAAATGTCTTATGAGTTATTTTATTAGTGTACATAAATGTTACATAGAATTTAGTTGTTGAATACAATTTTATTTTCATTAAATTAGTCTTACTTCAAAATAGTGTATACATTTCCTATTTCTATAATACATTTCCTAAAATTATCTATGGGGGACCACCAAAAGAATTAAGGATAAAAGTGGTCCATGGGTAAAAAAAAAACCGTTGAGAACCACTGTTTTGCATCAAGCAAACAAATTCACACACACAGATAAACTATCAGTTACAGGTGGTAGAATCAATAATTGCAGTTTTGCACAACCTTATGTTTTTAAGCTTTTTGCCAATGATCATATGTCCATACCTCTTGATGTTTATTCTCACATGACCTTTCAGATTGCTTAGAACTGTAAGTCTGAACTTGTGAAAGAATATAACTAATATTTGATTCTTGATCAACTCAACAAAAATATTTGTATTAAGATCTTTTTATCTTGTTCCAGATATTTTCATTGTATTTGTTTTACTTAGAATACACCAGGTATTTAAACTTCATGAGAAGGGTTTTTCACTTTATATGAAATCCTCAAATGACCTGGTTGGAAAGGATTTGTGGTTAGTTTCAAAGTAATTACAAAGTAGTTCTGTGTATATGAATTTTTTTAATACCAGAAAATTTTATAATAATTCCACAATGCCTCTCAAAATAATCAATTTTGTTGGTGCCTACAAAGGTAATTGTAATATTAGCCACTGCTTTACAAGGAAACATTTGGTGTTCATTGCCAGTACCACCTTTTAAATCTCTCTTAAAACAGTATTTCAGGAAAATAAGTTTTTCAAGTCCAGTAGCTGTTATCACATTTTCCAGTATTAGTGGGGTTTCCTTCCTAATCTTTTATTTGAAGTGGTGTGGAATATCAACATCTTGATTATGTCTTCATTTTCTCTTTAAGTTATGTGCTACCCATTTTAGTTGTTGCTGCTGTTGGTAGTCCTCAAGTGATGTAGTTTATTTGGTACAGTTCTTTGTGTTTCTGTAGCACTAGTTTACACTGTTCAAAGAATAGCATTTTTGCCAAGACTCTTCGTCTTTTTTCATCATTGATCTTATGCTACTAATTAAAAAATCAATGCAACAACTACTTTTTTCTAAATTTTCACCTACTTACTTCTACATTACAAAGAATTTTGAACCTCTCTTATTTATTTTTCTTTTGAGGCTCTTGTATCCTGCAGCCAAAACTAATTGTGAGTTTTAATATACATAGAAAGAAAAAAACATTTTGAATAGAAATGATATATGAAGCACATCAGAAACATGAAGTGTATACCTCGTTTATGAGCATCAAAAGGATAATGGATGAAATCAACCATTGTGGCTCGAAAATTGATGCTGAGAGCATTAACTATAAGTGTTTAGAACAAGATGAAGCAGCCTGTCAGATAAGTTTTTATGGAAGATAAACTTAGTGACTGACTGTATTTCTTTGTATTTGTCACCGGTGAGTTTTTTGTAGTAATAATAATATATACAAAACTAGTGTTTTATTAAATACAAAAATTATGTAACATCTCATGAGTGAATTCTAGATTTCATTTTGACATCTAACATATTTTCTCTCATCAACTATGAATAAAAAATGATTCCAAGAGTAAATTGTTCAAGGGGAGATTACTCTATTGCATTACATAAAAAGTCTATGAGAGTAACAACCCCTTTTAACATGGTAACAATAACGTCATATTGAAGTTAGTAAGTATTTTATCCGCGCGCTAATCGCAACAGAATGTGACGCAAGGTCGGAGAATCATGTGAAATTTTTGAAACTCCGCCCCAAATTTTCCCAAGCCTCTTCGGCACTTCCTTCTTTGGGGTTACCGGGTAATGACCTCAGCCTCTTTTTTAAAGCGAGGTACTGCTTGGAAGGGATGACCCCACCCCCAGGTGCCTGAGCTGATTTCAACTTCCCCAGCATAAAGATAGAAGGTAAGTATTGAATTTACTTAATGTATGGAGCAAAGCGAAATTGGAGCAAAAGTAGATTATGTACAGCAATCTTCCAAGAAAGGAGGATCAGCCTCACGTTTTCAAGGCTGCAATCAAAATTGTCTATGTTTATTTTAATTTGCATATTATCATTATTTGTCTGCTCAGCTGTTGATTGTGACTTAAATTTTCAATCTTTCTCATCGTGGAGTAGTGATTCTTTTTTTTCTCAGCATTGAGTAGTGATTTTTGCCCCCACCCACTCTTTATCCTCATATTAGTAATATGATGGGATTAAATTTTTATATAAAATTCTTGATTCCCGGAAAATGATATTCTAGAGCAATTTTTTTATCAAACTTATATTTTTTAATAATTTCACTGGCACTCCTTTTTAACCAATTCACTACAATATGGACTAATTAATTTGTTTTTTACGGACTAACAACCCAGTGTGGGTTATTTAAAGCCGAAACATTTTTGATCATCAAAATAATTCTTTTCATTCTTTTGAGAGAATATTGAATTAACAAGTTTTTGTTTTGGAGATAATGTCTTTCCAGATACAAGTTCTACTATAGCTGGGGGAGAAGAGAAGAATTCATAACTTTTCCCAAGGATATTTGTGCTTAAGTGAATGAAACAAACTCAACTGAAATTCAAACTTTGTTATCCAATTTCATATTCTGATCCGTTACCCATTATGCCACCTGCACATCCTGAAAATACTGAACATTCTCAACCATCTTTTATAGTCATTCTGTTACTCTCCACACTTTACTGCTTCCAGATTTATAATTATGATAAAGATGAAGAAACAAAGCAACAAGAAGTGGTACCTGTTAAAAGGTATTTTTAATAATTTCTTTCAAGTGAACACAACATGCTAACAGAGGTGTTTGATGTCTGAGTTGAAATCATATCCAATTGTAAAGGTTTTTAATTACCGCACAGAATGGAATAAAATCTGACATCATCCCCCACCTCATGCGCAGATCACTAATATCACATCTGGCTTGAGCTTTCAAATATCATAGCCAAAAAAGACAATTTTTTTCAGGTGGGGTAAAATGAAAAAATGTCATTTTTTTACCCTACCTCATTTTATAAATATGTCTTTTTGCTGCATTGTCATCTCAAAGTCACAGAAAATATATCTAAACAACAAAAAAAAAATACAAAATATATATTAGAAAAAAAGTAAATGTTAATGATAAGAACAGATAATACTAATGCATTGTCACAGTTGAGGTCATCTTTTACATTAAAGGTATTTTCTCTACTCGTGTGAGGGAGTATTGAAAAGGTGTGACTGCATTGACCACTGTGATGACATAAAAGATATATCTGCTCTTATTACTGAAATTTATTAGCCATATATTTTAAAATAATTATTTTATTTAACCTCAAGGAGATTGCTAATTTAAAAAGATCCCAGAATATGAACCTGGGCTAAAAAAAATATATATCACATAAAAAATTTACAAACATCAATATGAAATGTAAACCCACTCCTACTCTGAACACATTAATTTTTAAAGATATATTTATTATCTTTATGGGATAACTTTTTTTTTTTTTTTTTTTGAGTGGGAGGAGTTGATTTTTTCTTTTTTTAAATTCTACACACATCTTACAAACTATTTGTTTTTTCCATTGAGGAACAAAAAGAGAGATGTAAGATAAAATTCTGTTACTGCCATTATTTTACAGCCAAGCAAAAAAAAAAAAATAATAAAGAGTTTTTTGTTTTGATTATTAAAAAAAGATGAAAAAAAACCAAAGTTGATTGTTTTACTTCATGTACATGTAATAAATGCATAAATAATTATATTTATAAATTGGTTTAAAAAAAGGAATTAAAATCAATAATTAAAAGTCTAAATTGGAAGTATTATTAAAAATACTAAAGTAGACTTTAAATAAAAATAAAACTTAATTCTTTGGCTTTTTTAGAAAGATAAAAAAATGCCAAAAAAAGATTATTAAAACCTATTACTAAACAGAATAATTTAGAATTTAGATTCCTGAGGTGTTATTCCAGACAAGCAATTGAAACAGTTAAGTGCAGTACTAGATTGAAAGCTAAATTTCATTATTTTATAATTGAAATTGCTAGATGTAACCATAAGTTCTATGTTAACAGTTTCTTCTCTTGCACTTCTCACTTGTGGAACTCTTTTTCGGCTTCTTGCTTTCCAATCAACATTGACCTTCAAAAATTTAAATGTAATATCTTCACTTTCTGTCTCCTTGAATCCTGTTCTTTTATTGTCTTCTCTCCTAAATAACATTTTTTTCTCAGACTCTTTCACTCTCAGTAACCACTCACATCTTAGTGGCTTTATTGCTTTGCTTGGAGTAAAATAATTAAAAGAATATTCAAAAACACTCATCTTCTTCATTCTTTAGTTATTATAATTGGAATGTAGTCTTATGTCTCTATAAGTTATAAAATACAATATACATCTATGCTAAAAATATTGTTATACAGTTACATTATTATATATTGCCTAATGATATAATTTATTATATATTCATAAATATATATGTTTTTAGTATTATTTGTTTATAGTTATAATTAGTTATTACTAATTAATTAGTTTATTTTTCAATGTGTTTACAACACTTTTCTTTCCCACCTCCCAAAATTAAATCTATTTCCTTTACTCTTATTTTAGCCTGCTCTATTAATGTTCATTTCTATGATCACAATCTTCTATGTGCCATGTTCCTTCCTATTTTTTGTAGCTCTTTTTATTTGCAAAGTGACGGCATTACTATGGGATCCCTTCTTAGACCAACATTTATTATTTCATGCTTCACTTTGTAGTCTTTCATAACATTGTTAAATCGACAACTTTCATTAGTTATAGTGATATTTTATTGTAGCTAATAGCCTTTTTGAAATAAAACCCAACAGCAGCTTTCAAAAATATTGGTTTCTAATTTTAATGTTAAAAATAATATCCTTTCTTGCATGACTTAGTTGATTCCAATAGCCAAAGCTTCACCAGCTCTTCATATAAAATGCCAACAAGTTTAAGTTCCTGTTTGTTTAATTATAATAAATTTCTGCACATATATATGATAGCTGTTATTAAAAATTTGATCACTAGGGTATAATCTATCAAATTTCTCAGATATTATTTCATAAAGAATTCAATAATATTAAAGATTTATCAATAATGTATTCAATAATTATGTAGCTTACAGACAAATAAAACTAAAGAAAATTGATAAGAATAACATGACAACAAAATTAAAAATTAGAAAGTGCCAGAATTATAAGCAGGATAAAATAGCTATTAAAAGTATTCTACATAGGTAAACATTTCCACAATTTTTCCTTGATCTTGATAATGACCAGAAATATGATTAGAAACACTAGATTACAAACATCTGGACAATATTGACACACAGAGAACTCATGACTGAATTCAATCTATGTAAACAAGGAAAGTTAAATAAAATCTTTTAAAAATTTCTCCCTCTATCTTTTGCTTTTAATTAATTATATATATATATATATATATATAAAAATTTGTATCCCAGATTTTCAACTCTACCAAATAAGTTTAAATTTGTGAAAACTCTTCTATCATTTGGGTTTTCTTTTTCTGCAAAGTTTCAAACATTGATCTGATCTGCATCTCAAACTGTACAAATATTTATGCGGTAATAAAAAACTGAGTTTATGTAGACTCTAGGCAAAGGTAAGACCTTGTTAAAAAGAATTGATTTCAACATTGATTTTTTTCTACGTTTTTAGGATACAACAAATTTTGAAAAAAATGTAATTTAGTTCAAATAGTTATAAAAAGGAATCACTGTATTCATTGTAAATTCAAACTAATTTGAGCCAAAAGCAACAAAATAGTTTCTTTATTAAATTTGTAACAGAGACTTTGTGAATATAAATTTAGTGATTATTAAATTTCTTACAAAGACTTTAGTGATTATATGCTTTTGTTGTTTCACAGGACTCCAAATCTATAACAAAGGATTTCACAGGACTTCAAATTTATAACAAACCTTAAATGATTCATTGATTGTGTCTATTCTTTATTATTCTAATATTTTATTGGCTGGAAAATCACCTCAGGAGATAAAATACAAAAAAAAAAAAAGGAAAAGAAAAAAACTTAAAGAACTAAAATTTGATTCAATAAAATATAAGAGTGAAAAATGACATACCACCTTTAATTATTTTAACTAAATTAGACATATTCCTGACATTGCTGACAGAAATGTTGTATTTATCAACTTAAAAAAATTTATCATAAAATGTAAATTGTGAAAATGAAGCTATGATTGAAAGACAAATAGCTGAAGAAGGATGTGAAACCATTGTGGAATGGAAAAATAAACTCTGGAGAATAAGGGTACATCGGATACTTTTCTGAATTTTTTCTTTTCTTTTTATTCTTCTCATTAAATTTATTTCACTGCATAATAGATCTTGGATCTTCTGAAGCTCAATAAAGGCTTAAGATGTTCAAAGATCCACTATTTGCTAGTGAAGTTAATTGGATTTTAGTTTAAAAAAATGAATGCAATGGTTTTGATAGAAAGGTAAGACATTTTAGAATGAGGTTTCATAATTATAAATGCACTGTTATTGTCTGAAATGTTTCTCTCTTTTAAAAATAAAATCTTTACAAATTTTATTTTGTAAAATTGTTTCAAAATAGGCTTGTAAGGGAGGTAACTGCTTCTGGATTGAGGTAAGAAAACCAATATGTATCTGTACTGAGAGCAAGGCACGTGAAAGTCCACGAACTGAAATATTCTATGAAATGTATAATTAAATGAATAATAATAAGAAAAATAAAAGGTACATTTTTTTTTTAATCTTTTTTGATAGAATTGATTTATTAGTAATGATGAACTTTAAAACATTTCTTCCAGTATAAACTATTTTGCAGACTGTTACAAAGGAATATTAGAATAAATTAAATTAAATTCTCCATTTAAACAATTTCATTCCACTCAAAATATGTACTCACGCAATTTTGTATTGAAAATGTTTACTGCAGGAGTGAATAAGATAATTTTTCTATTGAGGATTTTGGATTTTATGGGCCCAAGAATTTTTGTCACTAAAACCATTGTCATCAAAAGTTTAAACTAAGACTATCCAAGAAAAACCATACATTATATCACAGAATCCAACTACAAGAACATATTGTATTATATTTTAAGAATGTAAAAGCTCTTGACTGAAATAGAGATGATATATTCACTTTTTCTATGACTTAAACTTGAGACTTGTTAAATGCCCAATATTTTTGGAGCAACAAAATAGTTTCTTCTTTTAAGCAAATTCAAATTAATTTTGGTTTACCTTTTTACCAACCAATTTAAATAGAAATAATTCCATTTAATGTCCTATTTTCAGCCTTACAAACACACACACACGTAAACAAAAAACTCTCTTCCTTGCTTATTAACTTATACCAATGTGAGTAAAGGAACACATTAAGTTGCAAGTCAAAGAAAACAATTCACTGGTTATTGGACTAAGAGGAAATTCAAATTGCACTGCCTAATTTAAATCCCTTGAACCTTATGCAAAAAAATTATCAGTGACCAGAATGGGATTTCATGCATGGAAATACATTTTTTTTAATTCTTTAAAAATTTTCCAAATATGCTAACTGAATTTTACAATCTTTGTAACCTTTGAGTACACATTTTTCTAGTTAAGTTATACATGAGATTGAATTTTATAAAAAAGAAAAAAATTATCAGTTGAAATATGATCATAAATTTGAATATTGGACTTTTGTATCAAGGGAATAAAACTTCATTATTTTTAAAAATATTTCTTTATCTGTTATCTTCAGGAGTGGAAGCAAAGGTTTGACCAAATCAGCCATAACTAATTGCAATACAGATTACTTAAATGCATAATGCTACAAATCTTGTCAATATTAAGTGGATCATTGTTATTTAGAATGGTCGAGCATGACTTACATTCAATGTTTTCAATCTTCTTGGTGAGAAGTCTTATCAAATAAATTTATTTAAACAAGTCTCATCAATTTTAATGAGAAGAGAAGAAATCAGAATAAAAAAAAACGTTTATGAAAAATGGTTGAAAAACAGTTCCCCGAAAAAGATGGTTTCAATGATTGAAATATTTTTCTCTTTTATTAAAGGGATTAAGGTTACATTTAAGTAAGAGCTAAAGGATAAATTGTCTATATGTAATGTGAATATTTAAAGAGATCAAGATACATGTTGACCTCAGTGTCCACTTCTATCCCTGACATTGAACACTTTCACACATAAATATAGCATAAAACTGTATTTTTATCATATGTATATAAATATATATATATACACACACTCACAAATGATAAAACACACACACACACACACATATATATATATATATATATATATATATATATATATAAACAGTCACAATTATTAATAGTATAGTATAAATAACAATTAATACTTATCTCTTTGACAAAATTAACAACCAAAATAATTATGTTGATCAAAAATATCTTCACTGCTAACAGAATCAAATGCATAAACCATATTATTGTAGGTTAAATTTTGTTTGAAATCAAAATTATGAAAATGATAAATAAAAGAAAATTTCCATTTTTTTATACTTTCTCATAGCAAATACTTAAATAAGAATTAAATAAACAAGAAACCCATTTAATAGTCCCAA
>CAHIKZ030001311.1:372500-422500 GCA_903632075.3 Acanthosepion pharaonis
ACAATAATTTTGTTTGAAAAAAAAATGGTGGGTGAATTCTAATACGTAATAACATAAATAACCATTCTAAATAACATCCATTTAAAATATTACTACCTCTGTCCTATAATAGTTGTTGCATTTGTTTATATATATCATACACAATATTGTAACAATAATTATGGGACAGATGTACTATAATCATTTATTATAAATATAAACCCATTATTTAAAATGATAATTTACATAAAGAATTGTTCTCAATATATCCCATAATAAAATTCAAAATATGACTAAAATGTCAAGTTTAATTTCATTTACAAAGTGTAAGGATGCATAGAAAAGATTTTTCTGAACTGGTTAATAGTTCATGCATGCTGAAGAAAACCTTTGTTACCAAATTGGTAATTGTTATGGTAAAACAGTAAAGCTATGAATACAGGATATTTTAAAATTTCCTATCCATGCAGTTTACTTAATGATTACAGAATAACAATCACAGAGTTACAATAAACAGAAATAAAAGATAAGAAAAACTCATAAAGAATTAATAATATTGCTTAATGGAAAGATTTTAATTTCAGACATTAGTGGATCATGTTGGTTTTGAATAAGAGGAAAAAATTGTTTTTGATTTCTCTTATTATCAGTAGGAAGAAAAATAATAAAACAGTTGTAAATAATATATCAATACTTATTCTTTCTTATTAGATTATCTTTATTTTTTAGATTTAAAAAGAGAAACATGACTATTACCAAAATCAAATCAAAAATTCAGACAGACTTATGTGTTATATAAACTGAAACTGTGATTGGTTTTCTTTTGTATTTCTTCAGAATTTCTCAAATGACCAGAAGAAAATCTCAAAAGTCTCAAGAAACAAAATAAACAAAAAAAATCAATAAATGTGAGAAAATAGCTGAAAATTTAGACATGTAGACAAATTGTAAGTCTATGGGCAAACATTTTACATGAACACTTTTAAAATATTTTAGACAAAGCATTTTTATTAGTATTTTATTACTAGTTTTATTTTATCTTGCTTTTTATCAAAATGCTGTGGGATGATACACTCTTCAAGTACTAGAGGAAAAAGCACAATTTTAGAAATAAATGGTTTGTGACAGGAACACACACCTCACAAGCCTGTCTTTTCATTATCCCTGTTTAATCATTAAGGCTTCTATAATTGAAGTTGTTAAGAGGACAATCATGAAAAATAGTCTATAGGAAACTATTTCATTATTAGCAATTTTGTGCTGTGTGATTTATTGACTGAAGAGTGTAATCAGCCGACAATAAAGTGATATACAGCAACAATAATGAAATAGAATAATACCAGTAATAATAGTAATAATGAGTATTGTACAGATACAGCAGAATATTGAGATAAAAAAGCAACAATAATAGATTAAAACTTGTAGTAAAATATTATCTTCCGTCTTCTTAATTCCTGTTCTTTTATTATTCTCTCTCCTTAATAATGTCTTTTTTTCTGTAACTCCTTGCATCTTCTTAGTGGTTTGCTTAGAGTGAAATGATTAAAAAAAACAATATATATTTTACACAGATCATCCAGACTTTCCTAAGAATCTTATGTAGTACAATGATTGGTTTACAACTTTCATGTATTTTCATAATTAGCTTTTGATTTATATGTAGGACAAACATTTGACTTGTGATTTATATAAATCACAAATTTGTATCTATAATTTATATTAATCATTCCCAAAGATTAACAAATAGTCCACAGAAAAGAATTAACCCTATCTCAGGGGAGGAGGGAGCCTTTTTGCCTGTATGCAATCTTCAATTGATACTAATCATTTTGTGATTGAGGTATTGATTTGAAAATCCATATAGATTACTGAAAAAGCCTGTTGTAAAAAAGGACCTAAGGAATAAAGACATATATTAGAAATAAAAATCTACCAACAATATTTAACAAGAAAGCAATCAAATATTTTAATTATGCTGGTCAGCAAAATTGCAAAACAGCTGGAAAATATGATATTTTTTAATTATTTATGTGCTCACAAACCATTCTATTATAAATAAAATTTCAATAACAAGTCTTCTAGCAAAAAACAAAAAAAATTGCAGGCAAATATAAAATTTAGACTGAAAAATTATTCACAAGTGGTGACATCATCAAAAATCAAGATGACATCATTCCAGACCCAATGAAAATTTAAAATAAAATATGAAAATTAAAAGAATAATCCTGCAAAGTTTCAATTTAAGCCATTATTTGGAACTCTATGGCATTTCAAATTTGGTGAGTAAAAAGACCTCTCCCATATCATCATCACCATTCATAACTAGAAAATAATATGCCTGGGGTAGGCTTAAAATGTGGAAGAATCTAAACAGTTTTCAGCAATTCTTTTTTTTTTTAGGGGAAGATAAACTCGAAAGTCAGGGTATACAACTATTTGTAAAAAATGATCAGCAAAGAAATACAAAGATCAAACATTCATTCATGATGGATATACAGTCAAAATAAATTTAGATCAACAAATATCCTAACCCTTTTTTAACATCAAGAAAGAATATAACAGATTTGTAAAGGAATTACCTTGGGTTTATATCATTGTTTTGGAAAATTTAGAAACAAACATTTGCCCATGACTCATTAATAAGAATTCACATTCTTCAATAAATTTAATGCAGCTTTCATGTATTTTTTTAAGCATAGAAAATTTCAACAAGCTTTAATGGAAACTGTCATATTCCACTGAGTTTTGTTTTGTATTATTAGAGGATGGCAACAGTTTTGAAGAATATAATCATGTTTAGAAAGAATTGATAAAATAGTATCAATTCTGAAGAAAGACAAGATTAGACTATTATCTGAAAAAAAAACTTTTAGAAAATAATTGAATATTTTTACATGTAAGAATCAACAATCAACAATAAGACTAGACAGAAATCTGTCTGTAGGTTTAAAAATGACTCCTATGACTACAGATGATCACAAATTTAAACATTATACAAAGTCTAAATGGCAAAAAGAAATTCACTTAAGAAAAGTACAAAGATGATTAGACTAGAAGAAGAAGAAGAAAGAGAAGAAGAATCATCATCATCATCATAATAATAATAATCTAAGAGAGAAATCTGAGAAAAAAAAAGAACCAAAAAAATAATAGCAGATATTAGTAATAATTAATAGATCCACTTGAAACCATATTCTAGGTTGTTCAGAGTGGAAAGTTATGGCTGGACATTAGAACATCCCAATACAGAATAAAATTCTTCTTTATTTTCATTGATAATGACTATTAAAAACGTCAGGAAACACACATATACATGCAAAAAATACTTCTGTAAGATCAATGCAAAGAATTGTTAGAGTGGAAATAATTTTTAGAAAAAAAAAAAGAAAATATCTTTAAAAAAATCCCAAATTGGTTTAGAGTCCAAAAATACTAAATAACACAGCCAAAGGACAGATTGGGAAAAAAGACATATTCAACTGTTGGAATATATCAAACAGTGTAATGACTAAAAATAAAGAATGTAAAAATAGTTTAAGGTGTTAACAATAAGAAATATTTAAAAAATCAAAATATTTATATAAATATAACTGAGTGTGCACATATGTGGAAGCATATCCAGTTTTGTATACCAACGTATAATAACAACAAAGATGAGGACAATAGTCTGAGTGTAAATAATGTAAATACTGGTAACACCTCATCCCAGAATTTCAGACAGAAATATATATATATATATATATATATATATATATATATATATGCAAAACATACATAAAATAATATATACTTGTATATTGACATATTGTTAATTATATGTAATATACATTACATATATATGAACATAATATGCTATAGACAAATACATTACATAGATGAAACTAAATATATAAACGTTTGAAACATTTTTGTTAATGTGCACAAATTCACTCATAGGGTAAACAAATATATACATAAATACCTATATACAATTTTATACCAAAAAATGGTATATATGTAATTAAAATATACAGTAAAGACAAAACAATCATAGAAGAAAGGAATATTTGTTCAGCATATTTCACTCAGTCATTTCAATAAACAGGAAGACATATTAAACTCTGATTATCTGCATTTGTGTGCGTTTCTGCATGTGTGCTTGCTGACTCAGTTTCAGCATGTTGGGGGCAGGGTGTGGCTATACTTCCGCAGGAAGTAGGAATATTGAGAAGACTTTGTCGCAGCCTAAAGTGCTGAATATTCAGACATCATTTTTTAAATTTTGTTTTTAGTGCTTATCTTGTCAGACATGTCTAAGATGGAAGGTTTTTCTATTATATTTACATTCTTTTCTTTATTTCTATTTTCCTTCTTTTACAAAGTTCAATAGAAAAATGCACATTTTAGTTCTGTATACATCAGGAACCACACACACACACACACATATGAAAAGAGATCATCCCAAAGCAGTGGAGCTATTCTTATTCACTTACAAGCAATCAGAATTGAGGAAGAACATTGCTACAGGCTGAGACTGGATAATTTCCATCTATCCACTTATAGAAATGCAGAAATTTAAAAGCATTAAAAAAGACAATATTCTTCTCAAATTTTACATAACAGCTTAAAATAAATTAACAAAAATATAATGAAAATAATGTCTAGAACAAATAGCTTTGTTAAAAGGTAATTTTTTGTCAGAGGAACAGAATCAATCAATCAAGATATTAATAAAAATTTAACTTATTTTGGTAAAAAAATCATTAGTACTAACTTCTGAGACTTACTCAATCGCATTCTCTACAGTAAGCACTATATCTAAGTATGTGTGTTAAAAATACTAACAATTTTAATTAACTGATTAAAAAAAGAAAGAAACCCTTTTGAGATTCCGTTTTCTTCTCATAAACTCATTAGAGTTACCTCCCTTGTAATACAGAGTTCCTTGATGCTCTTTTCCATAGTAATATAAAATTTGGTATAATCAGTAACTGAGATTCTGGAAATTAAATCTTCCCAAATTAATTTTTAATGAATAAAAATAATTAAAAATTTAAGTATTTACTCTGCTTATATACTGTCACTTTAAAAAAAATCTTAAATATGTTGGTGGGGGGTATTATAATTTTAGAGTAGAAACAAAATGTGTGTGTGTGTGTGTGTGTGTGTATAAACATGTCTTTCTTCTCTTTTTAAGTTTAATTACATGTCAATTTTTCCAAACTCTTTACTGCATTTTTTTGCCACAAGAGAAAAATTGAAATGAATAAAAATAAATGTTAGACAACATGCCTTTTGACTACTAGGATCAATTTTATCTTGTTTTCTGGTAAAGTATGTGGATCAATCTGACAGGCAGAATATCCCCAATGAACTGAAGTAGAGTTAGGGATATGCTCTGATGTATGCAGCAAAATCCAGAAAAACTGGACTGTTTTTACCAAAACCAACACGTGTATATGTGTGTGCATGTCTTTACATTAGACTGATGTTGTATTATATTTGCCCTTGACAAATAGACAATTAGCAAAAGTTTTGCTTTTTCTTTTAAATTAAAGGTCAACAATGGCAAATAACAATGTGCTTGGTTTTACAGTCCTAAACATTGTAATCAACTTTTGAAAACCTGTGTTCCAATATACTTAGTTTGAAATAATTAGAATTCCTATATACTTTGATTATTTTAAACTATTGTTCTCATTTTGATTATTATAGATGTTATTATAGACACATTTCGGCCAAGTACCCCTTGGTCATCATCAGGTGTCCATTGTTTGGCTGATGCAGGGTTGGCTGTTGATTATTGTGTTATTTTGTCCCTGTGATACCAGTTATTATTCCTACAGAACCAGTGTTTCACTCAGGGCTAGTGCATACTACCCCAAACAACCTGACCTTTAAAGCCTGGTTGGGGGCCCTGGGCAGTGTTTTGTTACTCACACTATGTTATCAACATTTGTTTTTTCTACCTACATTTATATACAAATAGCACAACTGGCTATTAAAAGATGAAAAACTTCTGCAAATTTTCATGTCATTCTGTTTTTTTTTACCAAATCTGTGAATTTGTTTTACTCATGTTAAGTTTAGAAAATATGCAATATAAAATTCACTATTTTTTATCCATAATGTTGAATTTGTTAAAATTATTCAAATTTTTAACAAGAAAAATCTCAATTGATGTTAAAAGTTGACACAAAACATTGTTGATTTATTTAAGATGGAATGATCTATTAAGACATATCTCTAATTTGTCTTTAGAAACATTGTAATTATTTTCAATTTCTTTAGTTGAATTGTTCATTCACATTGCATATGATCCATTATTGTACATAATTAGGTTACAATAAAATTTGTATTTTATATGGATACTATCTTATGAAAACTGAGATATAGTAGAGTGGGGGTGGAGAATATCATTGATTGGAGAGTGGGCATAATACTCTTGCACCAACCTGGTTTTGCAATCTGATTCAAGGACTGAACTCATGACCACAAACACAGGTTTAACCATCTCCTACCATCACTATACTACCATCCTGAAGGACATCAGTTGTATATTTTTTGAGCCTTTATATTTACTCTCTCAGATGGTTTCAACATTTTAGTTATTATGATGGATTTTTACTGCTTTTCACTAAGTTTGTATTTCAGTTTAAGATGTTTAATTGTCAATATAGGTTAATTATTAATTTACTAATTAAAATATATTGACAATTATTCTTCTCAAAATGAAATACAAAATGAACTGAGTCCCATATGACTAAATTTATGAGTTATTTACTCAATGTCTTAAGTGGGGGGATGTTAGCAGATGTTTGTGGATCACTCAGTAAGAAAAGAATAATTAAAACAGCTTATGTATGTGATAGGGAGTTCACTTCAATCATCCTCAAAATAATTTTGAATTTTTGTTTCTTTAAATTCAAAATTAGACACAATAAATGTTAATAAATACAGTTTATACCAGTCATGGGCAAACTGCAGCCTCTTTGGCTTTCTGAATGGTATGCTTAATTTCATGAAGAAAATATCATTTAATAAAATTTTCATTGTTTCATTTCATTCTCACTTGTTCACTCACACACTCTCTTAGATATAACCACAAATAAAATAAAAATATAAATAAACAATGATTAAGTACATTGTTTCTTGAATTTTGTAACTTTTCGTTGAAGGTAACATTTTCAGAATTTTAGACTATTGAAGATTTTTACTAAGGAAATGTGTAAACATCTTTAGAAACAGGAGACATTCATAATAATTTTTTCTCTGGAGAAAGAATATATTTTTTATTTAATTTTTTTTGTATTTTCAAATGAATAAATTAGAAACAAATCACATGCAGCAGCATGTGATAATCACATTGTCATCAGTGATAATATTATACCAAGACTTTAAGATTTTAATTATAGAAAAATCTTTCTCTTAAAGTAAATAAAATCAACTTTTCTCAAATTCTGAGACAGATGTTTACATGCATGGCTTTCTGTAGTGAAAATGGTTGTGGCATGTTCAACGAAAATTTCCCTTGAATTTCTAGTAGTGTGACCCGCCTTATGAGGAGTTATGTACTCATGGGTCCTACAGCTCAGAAAAGGTTGCCCATGCATATATAAAACACTTTCAAATATTTTAAATGTTTGTTATTATAAGGAAATATGTAACATGGTTTAAAAAATGAATCATGCCTGAGTAAAAAGCTGCAATGTCTTGTATTTACTCTTTTTACACATGTATATTTCAATATATATGCATATACATATAATTTGTATGAACATTTCACGTTACATATATATATGCATGTATATACACACACACATATATATATATATATTAGATGCAGTTTAATTTATATTACAATGAATCATTCATACAAAAAGTAAATTAGTAAAGTTAATGATATAGAATGGCAAAATCCCTTCAGTAACTAAATTTAGTTAGTGAATGGATTTTGCCATTCTATATCATATATATAGATATAGATATATATGTATACATATACATATATACATATATACATGTATATCTATACATATATGCAGAGACACACGTGTATAAAAAAAAATCAGATATAATTAAAATATATCTGTAAAAAGATAACAGGAATAAAGACAAAAGGATAACTTTTTTTACTAACACATTTTTACCAATGATGAATTGATCCATCAGATGACAAAACACATTGGTAAAGCAAAGTTTTCTTTTTGTCTTTATATATATATATATATATATATATATACATACACAAATTCAGATATCCTAACTCATACATAAATATATATGCTACCAGATACATAAATATATGTATATTATCATACACAAATTTTGTATATAGTCACACATACACACGTCAGTATTTATGCAATTTTTTTAATATTTTGAATGTAAAATTAAACAATTACAGATACCAGAAAAATTCAGAGATATCTATTTCTGTTTAATCAAAATTGAAAATGCACAAAAACAGGTTTTATATATATATATATATATATATATATATATATATATATATATATTGGAAGATGTACGTATCTTATCATTTAGTTTATATACATTTTACATACTTGACATTTAAGTCAGAATACAGCATATGCATTTCTTGCACAAACAGTATGCAAAGCTTTGTAATATTGTTACACTTGTAAGTATGTACCATTGATTAGTCCTTATGGTGTGTACACTACATATATATATAGATATGCAAGCACATATATATATATATATATATATATATATATATATATACACACACACACACATACATATATGTGTGTGTATATTGTTTTTTTAGTAGAATCACACCAGATAGGTTACGTCTGATAAGTTCATATGATCAAGAGATGGTGCACATCAGAGACTGGTGTTCCAAGCTTGTTTGTTGTGATTATAGTTACCTGGGTGTGCATATTTTGGGCCCATTCAGGTAATAAATATTTTAACACTTGTCAACATACAGGCTTTATGAAACACTTGGAGAGGAGGTGGAGAGATTGAAACACGTGGTATCATTCAGAAATGTACATTTACATGCAACTGTGCATATAAAATAGAATATATAATGTGTTTGTAGATGCACATGTATATAAAGTATATCTGTAAAATATTGAAGAAATAATTGTGGAGAAATTTATATTTATTAAGACACACACACACACACACACACACAAAGTGAACAAAGAGATATATACATTTACAAATACAATAATATTTTTGTATATAGAGACATACACATATACAAATGAACACACATTCATGCACAAATATTAATTCATTAGTATATCTTAACATTTCTCCTCAGTCTTTTGAAGAGGAGTAGAGGTTTAACCATTGTTTCCTGTTTAGAATTGAGCTTCTGGTTCCTTCTAAAATCTTTTCATTCTCTTTCACTCCTAGTAGCTCCTTGCATCTTAGTGGCATTGTTGCCTTTTTTGGGGTGAATTGATTAAAAAAAGGTATAGATGTATACATACAGTTAATTAATATACACATTATATATACATGTACATACATATAGTAATATCTACACACCCATATTTGTATGCAAAAAGATACTTCTATATCTTCATACACCTACATTTTACATATATATATACAGTGTATTTTGACAGTAACTTCTCTTTACATATTTAATGGACCATGGAAATATTTCTTTTTAAATGTTTTATTTAATTTTTCTTGTTTTTTGACAAGTGTTTTTGAACCAACAGTAAACACTACTAAGAAAAACATCAAATGAAAAACTACTTAAAAGAAATATTTCCATGATTTTCAATATATATATATATATATATATATATATATATTAACATGGACAGTGTGAATAGTCATATACATATTCTCAACAAATACTATAAACACAGACACAATCATACACAAGCACACACAAACATGAATATCAGTAAATGTACAATTTTAATATCCTTTACTAGAATCAATATAGACAAGTACATATTTATATGAACATATTTTTTAGAAAGGTTGTTAATTTTAATTTATGATAACAAAAAACAATAAAGGAATGTCAAATATAGAATGCAAAATATTAAAACATAAAATATTAAATATAATGAGTAAAAATGTAAAATTGGCCAACAAAAAACATGGTTTCCAATTTTGACAAAATTTTCTTTGCACCCTATTCAACTTTCATTCTACACTGAGATAAAAATAAAAAATATCCATTAATATATTTTTGCATATTTTTTTATTTTTTAAGGGTTGGAGATGCATTGGGTATAGGGTTTATATAATCTCTCCATTTCTTTCTTCACCTCCTCCCCACAAACATTCAAGGATTTGTATATCAAATGCTTTAAGGTATTCGTGAGTGTGTGTGTGTAGGGTGTATTTTCCAGATTTGGTCAGAGAAAAACAGTTTTTTCTTCAAACAACATACATTTTGTTCATAAGATTCTAACAGGCAAAAGAAAAAAATATTGGCAAAAATAAAATCTAAGATTCTGAATCTCTTTTTGCTTCCAAAGTGTTAGTGATCATAATGATTATAAGATAAATCCATTCACTCACACAGGTACACTTACATATGCACACAGATATATATATATAGTTTATTTAAATACAATATTTTCCCCCATATAAACAGCTGTATCTGCCACAGTATATATGTATATATACATGTGTATGTGTGTGTATGCAGACCTGTTGGTCTATTTGTTAATAAAAAAAAATATATGGAAAGCACATGGAAATTGTGGTAGTGTATGCATATGTGAATACAGAATTTTATCAGAGGCTTTAAATTTTGAATCCGTGCTTTGTGTATGCATGTATGTGCGTGGGCATGTAAAAATTCCTTTGAGGTTGATTGATACCAATTACTCAACAAGGAAATGGAATAGAATTCAGGGGAAATGGATGAAGGAAATTCTTCCTGAGAGACCAAGAATACAGCAAACAACAAACCTGTCACCTCCACAAAAAAATCTTGTTGTGTTAGTTTCTACTGCTAACCATTTTTTTGTAAATTACTACCTATGTATTTATATGTTTTAATATTATACATATAACAGCTATTCTTTCATTAAACTTTGTCTTACTTCCTGACGATTGACAATCTCATTCTTTTTGGTTTTCAATGCATTTCTCTAGTAAAATCGTTTACAATGTATTTATATAGCACATTTGCAATATATATTTTTCTAGTAAAATCATTACTAATTCATTTACATTATGCACATAATAGATCTATTCTGTCAATAATTCTGCCATATTTCCTGACAATTTGACTGACAATTCCTTCTTTCTGGTTTTCAATTTTCATTGAATGCAGAAAATGACCGTAGCTAAGAGGTGGAGCATGTGACTAGCAATAAGAAAAACTGAAACCATACCTATATATATATACTGAGTTCAAATGCTAATATTCAATAATGTTTCCTCCTACCACTAAAATTCACTTTAAATAAAAACATTAGATTGAATGAAAGTTTTAATATACTTTTGATTAAATTTCTTTCCTTAGGTGAGATGTTATAAAGTGTGTATTTTGTTTCATTCATATTAATTTTCTCAGCAGTAATTTTGTTTTTGCCACAAGGTTTTGACTGCTGTAGCCTTTGGCTTTTGAATAAGGGTTAACATCCCCAAATACAACAGACTAAGTTGGAGGGTATAAAGCCTGAAACATTGTAAACCCCCACCCCTCAAAATGTTGAACAACAAAGATAAGGAAATTAGTCCAAATGAATTAAAATACAATAGTCTAACAAGTTTGTTTGTAAATCCTACCTGGGATATTAGTGATTACATAAACTAGTGTATATAAATTATATGTTACCAATCTATTCACAATTTTGATTTAGATGTTCAATATCTTATTCAAAAATTGGAAAAATACAATAAAAATGAAACAGACTTTGTTGGTTTAATTTTAACAAAACTTGTCTAAATGAATTCTTGCTGTCTAAATATACCTTCTACCTATGTCTAATAATCTCTGTTACTTTTTGTAATAATCTCTCCTTAATAACCTAGAGATAATCTCCATCCTTTTCTGTAATAATCTCTTTCTCTCTCTAATAATCTCTCTTTCATTCTAATAATTTGTGTGTGTGAGTTTGAGAGCAAAACTCTTTTGTATATGTTTGAGATATAGAAAGTAAAAAAAACACAAAAGTTTTGTTTTTGCATTATTCACATATGGTCCACTTTATAAACTGGACATTTTCAATAGACTATTTACATAATTCAGTGATTTTCTTCTTTTCTTTTTAATCCAAAGTGCAGCATAATATCAAAATTCTTCTACAACTCTCTCCACAGTCAACATGGCAGTTTAAATTTTCTCAATTCTTTTATATATTGTAGCCTGAAAGGTATGAAACATGTCTAAGCAAAAATAATTTTATCAAATTTCAAAGCCTAAACTGACATGATCACATGAGACAGACAATGTTAATGACATTTTTGTCAGAGAGAGAGAGAGAGAGAGAGAGAGAGAGAGAGAGAGAGAGAGAGATTGATAGTGTTCACAAAACACTTGTCTTTCTTTTTCAGTTTGTCAACCAGATTTTCGATTTGAAAATTTCTTTTCTGTATCTAACCTTCCCTTATCTAGCCAGCCATTTATCAAAATGTTCATTATTTATCTTCTTTTTTATCCTTCCAATTTAAAATACTCTTTTGCTTCTTCTTCTAATCTACAATTGATCAATTTATTCTTTTATTTTCCATTTCATTTTGTTTCTTAAAAACCGTCCATTAATTTGTTTCTCTATTCTTCTCTTACAAACATTTACTTTTTTTATCTTTCATCTTGTTTCAAGTTTATATTTTTGTATCTGTTTTATTTTCATAATTTATCTCTTTTTTTTCCATATTGCAAACTATCTTTTAATCACTCTCTCTTTTCATGTAATTATCTCTTTTGAATTTACTTTTTCATTTTCTACTTTCAAACAACATTTTCTCTTTCCTCTGTTTTTCTAGCCATTTGTTTCTCTTTCTATTCTATTGGTTCATGTCATTCTATTCTACCAGTTAATCTGTCATCATTATTTTTTTTTTTTTTTTTTTTTGCTGGTTATTCTGTAATTCTGTTACACTGGTTAATCTGTCATTATATTTAACGGGTTAATCTGTCCTTCCATTACTCTTTTCTAGTTTCTGAATAACTTGCACATTACTAACATTGTACTAAGAGAGGAATTTGAAATACTTGAATAAAATACTAATTTTTTTCTTTACAAAAAAGTAAAATCTATATAATAAGAATATTAACAATAAGTAAGGTTACTTTTTTTATTTAAGGTTTCATTTTTTTCTACTGACATTTAGTAATACACTCTTCCCAAAATTGAAAGTACAGATATTTTAATATAATTTGGTTTTTATAGTTTCGTTGTTATAAATAAAATAAAAATTATATTAAATTTTTTAAAAAGAATTCTTTATTATTGAAATGGAAGTGTCTTAAAATTTATTTTATTTTTGTATCTGTCCTTTACATTTTTCTTGACCACTTCTTGTTTTCTATCTATCTATCTATCTATCTATCTATCTATCTATCTATCTATCTATCTATCTATCTATCTATCTATCTATTCTTATGTACACACACACACATATATATGCTAAATATACAACAATTTGTAAATGTTATGAAGTGTGATTTCCTTCATATTTTATCGGTCCAGCAGTAGTCGTTGATCTCATATACCGAGAGCTTCCCAGCCCTTACTGCTTGGGCATTTATATATAGTTAATGCCTTATCTATGTTATTTAGGCAATCATTCATGTATTACTACAATAAATTTTGTAAATCATGTTCTGTTTAGTGAATCTGATTTAGTTGAAATAAAATCCATTTTTTTTGATGACGCTGTTTCATTGATAAAATATATTAAAATAGGAGTTTTCCAAATTGTCACAGATTCTGAAACTCACTCATCATTAGTCTTCTGATGCGTGAATTTCAGAATTTGCAAAACTCAAGTAGAAATAAATAAACATTATATATATATATATATATATATATATATATATATATATATATATATATATATATATATTTGCTAGTCCCAGTTTTACACTTTCTCTATCTTCCAAATTTCTTTGTGCCTCTTTCTATTTCTATCTTTATTCCATTTTTGTTCTCTTTTTCTGTGTTTGTCTTTCTTGCTGTTTCTGTCTCTCACTTTTCTCAAAGTCTTTCCTTCTTTGTCTCTTTGTTTCTGCTTCACTCTTTTAAACTCCCTGTCTCTATTCATTTCTCCTTTTTTTCAACACTCTTGTCCTCTTTTCTCACTCTTTTCCTATACTGCCAATCTCACTTTCAATCAGGCAACAATTTGAATCAATTCTCGACTTTTTCTAACACACTACCAATATCGAATATATATATATTTTTTATATTTTAAATAGATATATATATGTGCGTTTTTGTCACTTCATTTAGTTTCTTTGTTTGTCTTTTACTCATGACTTATATTACAGTCAAATTAAAAAAAATATATGTATATCTGAAAAACTTTGGATCTTCATCCCTCATAAAAAAAATTAAATTATATGAAAAAAAAAATAGCAATAAGTGGAAAAAAATTTTTTTTCTTTTTTTTTTTTATATGTTGCCAACAGAAATTAATTTTTTAGTTTTTCAAGCATGATAATGTTAAGGATGCAGCAAGAGAATATTAAGAAAAATATTATCGAGAAATGGCTGAAGAATCCGATCATATATAAGAAAGTGGCAAGCAAGTGATAATGAAAAGTCATACAGATCTCTCTCATTCTACAAAGTGTGTAGATTTGAAAAGGCTCAGGTAAACCATTGTTTACAGAAAGGATGTGTAGAGCAATCGAAATAAGTAAATTAAAGTAAGTTCAGAGACATTACACAAGCACAAAAATGTATCATAATTTACGATAATAGTAAATGACCTACATAGCTATATGGACATATATCTCTCTTTCTCATATATATATATATATATAAAGAAATATAGTTTTAAGGTGTGCTATATTTATAGGATAAAGTGCTTAATATCGGAGATAGAGCGTATATAAATATAAATATAAAAGTGAACATTGAAGTCAACACTCAGAGGCAACAGACTGTTTCATGTTGGGCACAATCGTCAGGCCTGACGATTGCATCTAGCATGAAACAGCCTGTCGCCTCTGAGTGTTGACTTCAATGTTCACTTTTATATATATATATATATATATATATATATATATTAGGAAAATTAATGACAAAGTGAAAAAAATTTTCATGTTATATGTTTTGTCATTTAGGATTTTGTTGGACTAATGTGATATTTACTTTGATATAATTATACATGTGCACAAAGGAGAGAGCATGCTGAAATTTTAAACTAAATTTTATCTGTAAAATTTTAAAATTTCAGTGTTTCCTCACCATTGTATGCATATGTAGTTACATCAACATAAAGATCACTTTAGTTAAATGAAGTCCTAATAATAAATATACATTTTCTTCCTCACTGGTAGCATGAATTGGAGTTTCATGTAGAACACAATCTTTAGGTGCTGAATTGAGACGCTCCTGAAGATTGAATTGTGCATGAAACTCTGAGTTATGCTACTGGTGAGGAAAAAAATGTATATATATTAATATATAATTTATAGCTCTGTCATATTACATTGAGCACCATTTTATTAACACCAGTACTCAATAAGTGATATATATATATATATATATATATATATATATATATATATATATGTATATACACTTTAAAATTAGGAGATCAGTTGAATCTGCTACCAAGGAGATGGTTACTTATGTTCCTCCACCCTTTAACTTTCTGAAAAGAGGTAACATTTTGTTTTTAAATTTCCTTAAAAATCATTTAATCACCAGTTACTTACCATCACCTGAAGAAGTACAATCATAGTATTGTAACATGAAGCTTTTGTGTAGCAATTTCAACTTGTTTTTATTATAAACTCTTATAATAAAAATAATAATAATAATAATATATATATATATATGTATGTATGTATATATATATATACACATACATATCTATATATATATATATATATATATACACACATACATATATATATATATATATACACATACATATTATTCTTATTATTTATATATATATATTATTATTCTTATTATTTTATATATATTTATTTATATATATGTATGTATGTATATATATATATATATATATATATATATATATATATATATATATATATATATATATATATATGCATGCAATTAGTGCATATGCAATTGTTTTTTCATAGATACTTTCTGGCCACAAAGTTTAGTTTTGAACAGACTAAATTCAAGAATCAGCCCGTCAAAATAGACATGCTTACAATTATTATGTTAACATTTCCTTATTCAGACCACATCTAACATATACCCATTTTGTCTATACACAAATAAATTCCCCAGAATTTGTATTACCACATAGATGTTCATCACCTTATAAGTACAAATAAAATCACATACAAGCATATACATAAATAGCTCTCTAACACACAAACATACACATACATATTATTATATGTATATATATGTAGATAAAATGGCTATGAAAATTTATATAAGACTGTATATGTGCTTGTATGAATATATGTATAAAAGTTTAAAGAATATAGATACCAATTGCAAAATAAAATGTGGAAGAAAGTGCTGAAAATTTCTTAGACTGACTCATTTTCCAAAATCAATATTCTGATGTTTGATCAGTTAAATAATGATTTGGGGAAGCACCCTTTATATTGGAATTCTCATGCCAATGTTAATTTATTTCACCATTAAATAATTATGAAGTTTTATTTATCAAGTTTAGTATAAAATTCTATTTCCTACTCTATAACCTGAAGAGTAAAACCTTACATTTCAAGAATAAAAAGCTAAAAACTACTGTTCATTTTTTAACCAATAAAAATATTCATAAGCAATTAATATTTGATGAACAAACAGAGTTACTTTTGCTTCTGTTTCAATGCAATTCAATAATATGCTGTATTATCTGTTGAGAAACTTTAAAATTCTGTTATGGGAAAACTTGATGATGATATTAAGTCAGTGCAAAAATTAAAATTCAGCAATTTCTTCAAACTATTCTGATTTGGGTAAAAGAGAAAAAAATGACAAGGAAAAGTCAACATTTGAGCCATTCTCAGAAAAAGAACAATAAGATAAAAATGAACTCATTACACTTTCTTTTTTAAGTAATCTATCTTTGTATACATAAAGAATGACAACAAACATGACTCTTAAAGTAGTTAGCAATTAGATTTCAATTCAAAATCCATCAAGCCTCTTTGGGTGACAATGTCTTTATTACAGAGAATCCTATTCATTGTCTTAAACACACAGCCAAAAAATCGATGTTGGTTTTTTTTTAATGATTAAAGATGAGTTTAAATAAATTTAAACTATTTTCGTACAATTCCAAACATGGAGAAGTTTGTTGAACTGAGTGCCATGAGTTCATTTTTATTTAATTAATAATTATTATTCTCAAGAAAAGCTGCATCCTTTCAAGATAAATGGGGAAAATTGACAAAATCATTCAAAGACATAAGTGATCTAAAATATTACTACTACCTTTTTAATTGTTTATATATTTTGTAGTACACATCAAGGATAAAGTCAAAGTCAATAACTGGATTATACCATTTCATGGAAACATCTTAAAAAAAGAAGAACGTCTTGCTTTGTAATTGTTTAGAAGTTATAGAAAAAAGTTGATTTGTTTTTTTACTTGTTTCAAAGACTTTATAAAATACTACATATAATTTTTAACACTAAGATCCAACATTAATATAGCAATGGGTGTTGTTAGTTTATTTTCAGTTAACTATTAATCATCTTTGGAAATCTAACAAACTGTTAATATCATTTTTAATTGGTAGAAACCTGTACTTAAGTATAGGAATAATGAAGAGTTTATCAATGTCAAAAACTGATTTCTGTTTTTGCTATTATCTTGCTTTGTAGAATTATTTCATAACATTGTCTTTTGGTTGCTTATGTAACATTTTGAGATTTTGTGAAAGAAAAAAGATATAAACATTTTTAAAATTATTAAAGATATTTCCTTAATATGGTATTAAGCACTTGATTAAAACATATTTCTAGGTTTTGACTTATGGATTCTATTTGTTTCCCAGTAATAAAGTATTTAATGGCAGAGAAAATACTTAAGAAAGGAATACAAGAAAAAAAAAGAAGCTAGATTATAAATATCCAATTATTCACACTCCATTTGTTATTTTGTGGGCAGTAGGAGAATATACTTTTTGTTTTGTCTTCTGATATTTACAAAAACATTATTTTTTGTCTTTATCAATATATTTAAAAAGAACTCTGATGACTGCTAAAAAAAAACAAAAACAAAAAATAAAATGACATTTATAAATCAATTATAATATTTGAAACTGAAATATCATCAAGATCTGGAGAGATGTTCTTAAGGATGAATCAACTCCTCATTGTTATTTTCATTTTGTTTTTAATATCACATTAGAATATATTTATATGATTTTATATACATTATTTTAAAAATTGTTCAGAGAATTATTATTGGACATTTTTTTACTCACATACACATATATACATGTGTGTATGATAAAAATATACTTTTAATGTAAGCTATATTTATGGATAAAAGTGCACAATATCAGAGATAGGGTGTGTGTAAACATAAGATAATTAATGAATAATATCAATAATGAGTTAAAAGTTAACAAACAATCTTATACAATAAATATAATATAATCACATTCTGGCCCATAATTATTTCTACTCTTTAAATATTTAAACAATAATTGATCCCACCTATCCAATAACCATTAAGATAACACAATAAACTTGAAATAGCTGACCTTACTAACCATAATGCCCCACTGATATATATATATATATATATATATATATATATATATATATATATGATAATAGTAATATAGTAATTATATAGTAATATAAATATATATTGTATCATTGGAAGGTCATCTAAGGATTTTACAAATAAACAAATAACATGAAAAATGTTTATTATTAGAATTCCTTTAAGTTTATCTTAAGTAATTACTTGAAGGAATCCAAATCTGGAACAAGGACATATATAGTGTGATATCAATTTGCCCTGAGGAATGAAGACTGACAATGTGTGGTTCATAAATCTCAGCAGTTGAATGAAGTCAAATACAAAATTGATCAGACTTCAGGCATATTCTTTATCAACATATTTGGAATAGTTTATACTTTGAAAGTGAAAGAATGAAAATATACCTAAACCTTACTTTAAAAAAATATTTTTTGTTGACGGACAGATCAATTTTGAACACAAATTTTACTGACATTAAAGTATATATATATATATATATATACATATATATATATATATATATATATATATATATATGTATGTATGTATGTATGTATGTATGTATGTATGTATGTATGTATGTATATATATGTGTGTGTGTATGTGTGTATATATATATATATATATAAACATCTTAAGAAAATATCTGTTAATAATCTCAGTTGTTTGTTATATAATAATACTGTTGAAATATTTAATCCCCCTCTAAAAAACTATGTTGTGTTTTCAAAAATTGGATATAATGAATAGTGCTTATTAAAGGGATCATGAACTCTTTAACATAAAGAAAAAACACTAAGATTGTTTGTGCAAAAATGTTAAATAATATTGACAGACATATATAATTACATATCTAAATAATAGCTATCTATCTATCTATCTATCTATCTATCTATCTATCTATCTATCTATCTGTGTGTGTATAATGTCAATATTAATCATAACTATACATAAGATGACAAACTACAAAAACTGTTTTGTAACTTAGATTGCACAAATTTATTAAAGCATCTTAAAATGCTTATTAAAACTTGTTAAAACAAAACAAAACAAAAATGAATTGTTCAGCCTTAGAAAATCCTCCAGATCTGAAATGATTTTATTTAGAAAGGTCTATTAATTTGCAATTTATCATGCATTAGCATGATCATTTTAAAAATAATTATTCATATTTTAACCTAAGCTATATTTTTATCATATTATTATGAGATTTCTTTTACTACTTTTTCAAGTAATATTTTTAGGTTCAATTTTTATCCTATTTTAAGAATTTTTACAGTTAAAAACAGGGAGCATGAAGTAGTTAAACCAAGTGAATTGGTTGAAACATTATAGAAATGAATTATGTGAAAACAACATATCTAGTCCACAAAATTTAGTAATGGAATTAAACCTTCACTTTAGAATAATAAATTATAAAAAGAAAATTTACCAAGTCTATTATAACAATTTTTATATAACATTTAATAACTTTTAAACAAATTTTCCACATGTATTTGTTTCTAAATATTTTATCAGCAGGTTTATAACACATAGTAGGGATAGTGTGACATGAAAAATCTTCACCATGTTTTTGAATAAGAAGAAAAATAATATTATCAATGCAGACAGTTTTAATAAGACAGTTTCAAATAATAGACAAAAACAAAGTTTTCTTTTCTTGGTAATCATTGGATATATGTAAAAATTCTGTACAACAAATAAATATAACTTTCTAAATGAAATGTAAAAATATATTTTATTGCATTATAAATGCGCAATTCCACGTGAAATCAATTTACAAGAGATTGAACGATTAAAACCAAAACATCAGATAATCTGAAAGCAATTCTAACCTTCAGACTTAATGGACAGGTCAAGGGGAGATAAATGTAGAAGTGATCTTAAATTTTGAATCTGTTAAACATGAAGAGTTAACTTGTTCTTGTTAATTTCCTGCACAAGCTGCAATTGATTAAGTATACATTTTATCAAATATAGGAATATTATTCAACACAGTCCTATAACTTAAGTCTGATTGTAGAGAAATCAATATTAAAAAAAGACTTTAAAATATTAAATTATTTTAAAATACTCAGGAATGTATTTATTATAGACTAACTCTATAGTAATTACAATTAATTGAATTTAGAGTCAAGATTTT
Organism: Acanthosepion pharaonis; assembly: GCA_903632075.3. Classification (NCBI taxonomy): domain Eukaryota; kingdom Metazoa; phylum Mollusca; class Cephalopoda; order Sepiida; family Sepiidae; genus Acanthosepion; species Acanthosepion pharaonis. The sequence continues at coordinate 393,457 of CAHIKZ030001311.1, forward strand.
TATAGATAAGTTCTTAAATATATACTTGTAAAAAACCAAGACTTCATTTAAAGGGAAAAAACTGTAGCTGACTGTGTTAATAGTTTTATGATTGTTCTCACTGTAATATTTTGTGAATGATAAAAATAGAAATAAACAGAAATATTGACAAAATCAATTCAACCACACTTCTTTGTTGATAAAATCTTGATCACCAACAACACAATTATTTTTTATTACTTCTATCTTCCATCTCTTGTTTTTAAAATTGTTTGACATAATGGATTATATATATATATATATGTGTGTGGGTGTGTGTGTGTGTGTGTGTGCTTGTGTAAAGATATATTGAGCAAGTGTTAAATGTTGTTAACTATGTTAAGATAACACTTTGTTTCCATTTTGCTTAAAAATGTTAAATTTATAAGTTATTACATTTTCATACACCTTTGCATACACTAAATCCAATGACTCTCATATGACAGATGTAGTATATTTTTCCATATATGACTAAACATGGTCTTTATTTTATTTCTAGTAAAATATTAAAAAATAGTTTTTTAAAATGGTATTGCACATAGATATATCTATTTTTGATGGTGTGAATCTAAAAGAAAGAACAGGCAGCATAATTTGGAAAATTCACCACCTGATTATTATGAAAAAATGAAACTTGGAGTCATGGTAGGTTGAAATATTTTGGCCTTTTAAAACTTTATCTTATATATATATATATATATATATATATAAATAATGTCACATTTGAGGAAAATTTTACACATTAGCTAGTGGGCTGAAAAGACATGCAAAGAATCACAAAAATAAACCTAATGACAACAAAATGTATCTGTCTCATGTCTGCCAAATTTGTGCCATAGGTTTTTAAAGTTTGTCCAGTTTAAAGAGCCATATCTGTTAAAGGTACAACAAAGATTTACATTGATATATTTTGATGGTCATATGTGACAATGAGGTGACAGTCATTGTATATGTATGTAAACAGATATAGATGTAGATGCAGATAGATATACATCTATATGCAGATCAATATAACTAAATGAATGAAGATATATGTAAAGAGAAATTCATACTTTGTATTAATGTATATTAATTAACTGTTAAGATTTAAGGTTTTCTTAAAATCATTCAACAATAGATTAACTTTTAAACTATCAAAAGACAAATACAAAGAGATAAATGTTCTGTCCAGAATTCCCCATTTTTTCTGTTATTGGGTAAACAGTTAAGACAGGACATGTTTTTTGGAGCAAGTAGTAACTCAGTGTTAAGAATCTGATGTTAAGAACACAGAGTATAGACTAAGGCCCTTAAGGTGTGGCTGAAGAGGTATGCAGGCAGACAGCTGGTTGGAGAAGAGGCAGTGGTAGTTCTAATAGAAAGACAACACTGCACAGTGATGTGCTAGTGGTCAGAAGTGGATGGTTAATAAAAGGTTTGTTGCTTGCTCTATGCTAAAACAAAGCCCTGCTTACTTATTCCCAATGCATCTAAGTTGAGACAATACAAAATAAGAGAGATGAAATAAAGGTTTATATATGTTTTGGAAATATAGTCTAAAGAACTCTTGCAGAAAACTATTTTCTAACTGTGCTGTGTTATACAACTGTCAAAACAGGCAATGGATATAGTAGCATATTGACTGCTATTGTTTAATCAAGTAATGGAGAAGAATGTTGCCTATAAACCATTCTTTAGTTTCCATTATATTGTATCAGAGAGAATTAAATTTACACCTTTTAAAAATCATTATTTTCAATATGCTATAAACATTCACAATCAATTAGAATTTGGCTAATTTTATTTTCTTAATTGTTTATCCTTATATGATTTTGCTATTACTACAGATTACAGTAAATAAGTGTTTTTATCTAAATATATTCAGAATTATTTTTTTACTTAATCTATATACTTTTGCATATATATTTATAAAGCATCCATATTTACATGTATATGTGAATATAGGTGAAGACTGCAATAACTGGGGACAAAAATAATTCATTATTCTTTTAAAATACCATTTTTAATCTTTCTCATTATTCCAATTACAATGTCATAGTGAAATATACCAGTGAAATTTTTCAAATGAACCTAATTATTTATTAAAAATATTCAAAATCCCAGTTCCTTGGTAGAAGATGATTTTTCATCAAAAGTGTGTGTGTGTGTGTGTGTGTGAGGGAGAGAAGGTTGAGGTTTACTTCAGTTCTTATAAGTATGTACTATCTATAAGAAGTGTGTTATTTTTCAATATTTTTATCTTATTTCTTAAATATATCTGATAAAAAAATTATATATTTATTTGAAAGCTACTTTCACCATTCAAAAATAATCAGAAAATTCCTGTGCTTAAATAGGCCTAGAATATATTTTAAAAATATGCACAGACTATAAATTCTCCAATAGACTTGAAGCCAAAGAAATTGTTTAATAAGCCTAATCTGATATTTATTACTTACATTTACATTTAAAAAAAAAAAAAATACTAAATGAATCAGAAAGAGGCAGTTGACATTTCTAGAACACATAATGAGGAAGGGGGCTTGGGAAATCTGACACTCACAGGACATACTGAAGGCAAAAGGGACAGAGAGAAACAGTGACAAACTTAGTTAATGAGTTTGTGTAAATGGATGACAGAACTAGAAGTCTTTGTTATGCGGTACAAAGGATAGGAATTTGTGGAGAGACATAATCACTAACATCTACAAGGAACATGACACATAGGACTGTGCTGCGTATAAGTGAAAAACTTGCTCAAGATTAAGATACACTGTTATTGCTCAAAGTTGACCAATAAAACTGATTCATTTGTATGAATCAGTTTTATTGTTCAGCTTTGGGCATTCGTAGTTAAACCAAATTGAAATTAACAGAAAAGTTCTCAACACCAATATTATTTTTTTTAATGTCTTGAAAACTTAAAGAATACAGAACAGAATAAAGATTTTTATTACTGACTGGGAAAAATTGCATAGTTTATATATTGTTTAGTTTTACTACATGTCAACTGCAAATCTACGAGGTGGTCCGAAAGTCTTGTCACCCATACATAATGTAATTTTTTATTTCAATGCTCTGTGGGATATTATCAAGGAGAAAGTTTCATCAGTTAAAGGACACCATTTGGAGGGCCTTCGCAACAATCAACAAAGCACAGCTTTGTAAAATATCACACAGGACATGGCTTCACATCATTTTGTGACATGAAAATGATGGTGTTCATACAGACCTTCTTGATGCGTGACAATGTCAATGAAAGTGAATAAGCTGAATCCAGTACATGTGCTTTGTATTACTGTATTACTTGTTCTATTGTTCTCATTATTTTTGGTAGGGGGTGACAAGACTTTCGGACCATAATGTACTACTTATTTATTCCAGGTCTACTGTTTTTCTACTGTACATCTACTTAAGATTTTATTATTAATTTTGCTCTCCTGATGTTTGTATTACATTATGTTCAGAACAAATATAATTGTAAAACTTTGATAATTAAAAAAACATGTCCATATTAATAGTGTAAACTATAAATGCAGCCTTCTTAAAATATTTGTCAAAATGCAACATAACAAGAGAGATGAGGATTTAATGCTTGAAATATTCATTTCACTGTCAGTTATAATCATGAAATCCATTAATCATTTGTAGCTTCCTTAACAAAAGTAAATCACCAAACAAGTTTGAGAGGAACACTTCTTTGAATAGAAACAAACAATTCACAATGATAAATCTAAAATATCACAGTAACAAAATAAATAAACAAAATCTAAATATAAAAAATGGAGGGATATTTTTCACTATGATGAACTACCTATAACTATTAGCAAACTTTAGGAGGTGTCCACAGGATTAATAGAAATTATTTTATCTAATATAAAATATTTATCTATGAGATAACTAGCATTGTCTTTGTTTTGTTCTATCATATACTTTCTGTCTGTTTATTATGACTAATACATTGACTGTCTGCATTGTTTGTTAATCTTTCTTTTTTCTTTTGAGAAAGTTAAAAAATAAAATAAGAACTACATCATGTCACAGCAAAAATAAACATAAAATTCATATCAGGATCTAAATGATTGTCATTCAGAATTTGAAAAGGAGGAAAATTTAGAGAAAAATATTAATACAGAAACAAATCTGTTTTTCCCTTTTCATGAAAAAAAAGATATTTTGATATATGACTCTGTTTTTTTTGTTTTTTTTCATTTTGGGGTTACTACATACCCTGTTAATCACTTGTTTAAAATTCTATAATCCATCTGAAAGACTTGTCTAATGTTGTGATTTTACAACATCTATAGTTTTACACTAACCTTACATTATTTCCAAAGAAAAGAAAATCAGTTAACAACAACAACAACAACAACAAAATAGGGCACCTTAGCATGGGGTCGTATTAAGCACACTGATCTGGTTGACCATTACTACTAAATAGTGAGTTTGATCCTCACTAGGTGCTTCATACTTGCAGCATTATGCTAAAACTAAGCTTAGCTTAGTAAATAACAAAAGGACTCCTCGGTATGGGGTAATGATTACTGCACTGGTCTATTTGACCATAACTACTAAATAATAAATTCAATCTTTGTGCCCCATACTTGTGTCTTTGTGCCAAAACTAAGCTAAGCTTAGTAAATAACAACAGCAACAACAAAAATTTAAAAAAAAAGGAAAGAAAGGGAAAATATATGTCTTAAATACTGCCAAATTTTGGTCCCACTACTGTGAGACTTCAACATCAATGGCAACAAAATGGGGTTATATAAGAAACTGTTTAGTCAGGGTCCTCCCAGGGTGCGACTACATTGAGTTTTGAAGGGACGCTGAGAACAAGACAGTTTGCCAAGTCATCATCACTTCCATCTCCACCACTACTGAGGCCACTAAAGGAAGGTCTAGGTACATCAAGACATTTCCGTTGGGAACAGCTCTGGGTCAACACTGGGGGCAAACTCATGCGGGCAGCACCTGCTGCCGATGGACCGCAGCTGAAAAATAGAAACAAAAATAGAAATCATCTTTATTGATGTAATAATGATTGATAATATATTGATAATGTACTGAAAAATAAGGAAAGAATATGACAATAAAATACAGAATGTATGATATCAAGAACAACAGAATAAAAATAATAACAACAACAGTATAGAGCAGGAGTGGCCAAACCACAGCTAACGAGCCACATGTGTCTCTGACCTTTAATATACAGCTAGTGGAAATATGTTGTTTGAACACAGTTAATATAAAAGGTAAATAAGAAGAAAAATTTCAAGCTTTATAATTATTTACTGGGTATGATTTGAGACACCATTGGATTAAAACATAATTTTAATGTTAATGTGTATGCAACAAAAATGTATGTGTAGATTTTTTTCATGTCTTGTAGCTTTCAAACATCTGAACTTTATCATATGTGACACTTACATTAAGCAAGTTTGGCCATCCCTGGTATAGAGGCTCTGAAAAATCTTGTTTCAGATTTTTTCTCCTCAAATCAAAAAACATTATCTGATGAGCCTCTTAACTGGCTGGAACATAAGTACAAGAAATTCAATACCTTTTTCATTTATGTCATCATTGAATAGGCGATTTACTCTGTTTAGGTTATTTCCTCTTATTTATGTTATTTCTTCCCTTCCTTCTCCATCCTCACTTTATTTGTTCACAGTAATTTAAACCTATGAATCACTATCACTTGACCATTCTCTTACTATCTATTGTATACCTACTATTCACAATACATAATTTATCCTTTATATAACCCTAAACAAACCTCTCATTACTACAATATATTGCCTATTTTTGTAATTTCTGATAAATAAAAATTATTATTATTTTAAACTGATACACATATATTTATATATCTAGAGATAGCACACTCTAACTGGTCATATTTACTTTAATGGTATTATAGTAATGGTAATATTATGAAGAAACATTCGGAATTCATTGACTAAGCAGCCAGTGCCACTTTTTTTTAAATTTATAAAAATCTTTCTCTTAAAGCAATTCCTTAGAAAAACAAGTTTCTCAAATTCACTAACCATTACCACTGTTTCCAGTATTGATGGAGGCTTCCTTCCTAACCTTTTGTTTGAATTAGTGTGGAACATCAACATGTTACGTCATTTTTTTTAGTTACATGTGATATCATTTTTAGCTGTTGAAAGTCTTCAAGTTATGTAGTCTCTGTTATCTGATACAAATATTTGTTTGTGATTTTGTAGTGTCAGTCCATGAGGTTCAAAGAAGGATGGTTTTCATCAAGATTCACAGGCTTCACTTGCTCAGTCATTTTTAACCATTTATCTGAGAAAGTGGTTGTATACAGTTGACAGTTTAGATATTTCTGAATGGGTTTGGTGCCATGCATAACATCCCTATGAAAGTCTTGATTTGATTAAGCTATAGCAAATATATATATATACAAGGTTTTGAATAGTTAGAAAGAAGCAGACATATAAATTGAGTTTATATTTGTACATTTTATATATATATATATATATATATATATATATATATATATATATATATGTATGTATGTATGTATGTATGTATAAAATAACATTCTATTAGTAACAATTTCCTCTGTTAGAGTGAATAAAAATGTTGACATATTTGTTTAATAAGTGTTACTGTGATACCATAGGTTAAATAAACAGCTAATGCATGTGTAGATAGATAGATAGATAGATAGATAGATAGATAGATAGATAGATAGATAGATAAAATTAAATGTCTTATTATGATTAATGCTCTTTCTCTTCAAATCGAGCACTATAATTACAAAGAATTTTTGTCTTAAAAACAGTATCTTCCAGAAATACTTTGGTCAACCATTTTTTGGTGAAATAATTTTCAGTTTAAAGCTTCTTGGTTGTGATCTGTACCACTCAAAAAAAAAAAGCAACTTGTCCAAAAACAACACTTTCTCTTCGTTGTTATTCCTAATCCCATCCTGATACTACATATACCACTTAAAAACAACTTGTTCAAAAACTTACAATAATTCTTTGCATTTGTCTTGATACTATGATCAATGCCGAAGGAGTCTATACTTTTACTGCTTACAATACTAGTTTAAAACATTACTCCAACTCCTTCTTGTCATGTTAGTTGACAATTTCCAGGAAGGTTCTAACCTTTAAGCCAACTATCAGGTTGATTCACTGTAGCTCTATATTCATCACTAAACATTACTGTTGAGAAATCAGTTTTCATGTAGTTCTTCACCTAACTTACAGTTGTCTATATTCTTTACTTAAAGGTAGCAGTTTGGTTGCTTTTATGCCTTTTGCCAATGTTCTTAATATTCTATATCTTTTCTCTCTGATTGCATTTTTAACATGAGCTTCTTCAAATACTTTCTTGCTGGTGAATCAACTTTCTTGCTTATTACCCTTTTAATTTTTCTCAGGCTTCTTATAATATATGGAGGCATGGTAGAGTAATGGATTGTGCCTTGGATTGAGGAATCGGAAAACTGAGTTTGAATTCCAGTCAAATTCATTACATTCACTTACATGCTAATACCCTTGGGAAAGGTATGAATCCATCTTTTCTCCCAACCCCACCTATGGGTAAATAGCAGAACAAACTGGGTTTTATAACCTTGGGTGGCAACCGGTCTAGGAGAATGAAAACTGTAGTGTATAACTAAACCCATCAACTATATTGAGGACTAGAGGAGAGAATAGGGGACACTCAACATCAGAGCAGCAAAAACATAAACAAGTCACTATCAGTCTCACTAGCTCCCTGAATCCAAGGAGATGGATCACTAATCAAAGCCATCCACATTCACCCTTACATTTAAAGGAACAAATACTACAAAACCTATGAATTGAAACCAGCCTGGAGCCTTGCACAATATGTGGATTTTTATGCAAGTCACTTGCAGGACTGAAGTGCCATATGACACAAACATAAAAAAAAACAACTGAATGAGGTTATCAGATCCTCATAAGTCAAAATCAACAGGAGAATCCATTATATATATATATATATATATATATACACACACATACATACATACACACATTACTATCACATGTATACAAACTATTTTCTAAAGTGCTTACAGACTAACAAATATCCAAAATGAAAATCAGCCATGCAAAGAAAGATGGCTTTAGGAGTGGCTACTCAACAATAGACTATCTACAAACAATAGATCAAATGATGAAAAAAAAACAACAGAAGATAACAACCATTTTGTTTAACATTTGTTGATTATGAAAAGGCAGTCATTAAATCACAATGAGATCAGAGTATTATTGAAAATTGTATAAAAGCTCTTGATAATGTATATGATAATTACTGTAATAATTCAACTGCACAAAGACATAGCTAAAATAAAGATTGTACATGGAGTGAGATAGCGAGATACAATTTCACAAAAGTTCTTGAAAATATCTCCCAGAAAATGAATTGGAAAGAGATTAGAGTAAGCATAAATGGAGAACATTTAAACCATCTTTGATTTGCTGATGACATTTTACAAATATCAGAATCATCAGATGAATATACAAGAAATGCTAAATTACCTAAACAGAGAAAGCCACAATGTAGGTTTAAAACTGAACAGAAATAAACTAAAAGTAATGCTTATTTATAATGTCTCAAAAAATAAAATGAGAAGAGAAATAACTAGAAGCCCAGGAATATATATATTTTGGACAGGTGGTAACATTAAAAAAGACCATAAAAATGAAATAAAATGGCATATAATTATAAGTTAGAATGCATATAACAAAAATAGATATAATAAAGCACACCTTGCTAATGTTCATAGTTTATAAAAACTGTGTAAAATGACATTTATGATGTATATAGATGTGGAACATAGAAATTATTATAAGATGGTATAAAAATAATTGCAGTTTAGCTATACATCTCAGTTTAGAATAAAAATTATTGATCAAAATAAAAGCCAATAGAATCTAGACATTTTTGCCAATAATAAACAAGTTTACTCATTCTGGTAACACAGAATTCTGTACACCTGAAATCAATTAATTCTTTGAAGACATTTTGAGCAAATACTTGATTGTTGAAGACCATTTCTTGCAGGAAATAGTTAAGATGCTTTAAAAAGTGGTAAACAGTTAGAACTGGTAAGTAAACTTGGTTAGATAGAGTTTCATAGTTTAGTTTGTTTAATTTCTGCAAAGTCATTTGTGAAACAGGGTGTTGTCATGTTGGTTCTTTTTAATTGACTAAACTTAAAATATAAACATTGCAGTTCTTGGTGCATTTTACCAATTACTTGGCAATACTTTTCTGCTTTGATGGTTTTAACAGATGATTCCCCTTGCTGACTACCAAACAGTGACTATAATGTGTTTTTGATGCAGCTTTGGTTTGCAGAAATGTTAATTCATTTTGGTCCAGCCACTGTGTCATCATTTATCAATGTCATCAATGTCATCACTTATTATATACAATCCATTTTTGATCACAGATCCACATTCATTACAAATATTAAATAACTTGTGAAGCAACAATATCTAGTTTTTTGCAACCTCTTGAGTTGTTTTGCATGTTTCCACTTCAATAATAGTTCCCAATTGGTTGTTGTAAATTGAAGAAGGATGTAAGTGACTTGCCTCATTGACTTGTATGTTCTTTGATAGTCTGTTGGTCAAATGCTTGATTGTTCTTAAATTTTTACTGCTTTTACAAATATATATATATATATATATATATATATATATATATATATATAGAGAGAGAGAGAGAGAGAGAGAGAGAGTGAGAGAGAAAGAGAGAGACATTGTGGATATAGCACTCAACACTACATGGTGACATTCACTTTCATATCTTTTTATATTTAAAAATGTTCTATCTCAAATGTTGAGCACTTTCCCCCTCTATAAATATAGCAAATTTTAAATGCACACATATTATACAGGTACGTGCATACACACACACACACACACACACACACACACACACACACACACACAGATACACACACATGTGCATACACACACATATAGAGAACATATTTTCTTTATTAAGATTTCTTGAATGTGGCAAGCCTTTCATTGCTCTATTGTTACTCCCAAGGAAAGTGCTTGGATGAACTACATTCCTAGGTTCCACTAGTTCTAACCTTCACTGCAAGGCCCTGCAATGATACTTACATTCAATAATCAAAAAAATTCTTGTATTCCACTAAAACATACTGTCCCTTTTAGCAAAAGTTACCTTAATATATGTGTGTGTGTGTGTGTGTGATATAACAAGAGTATAATGCAGTTCTAATTTTACTCAAGATCAATGACTAAAAATTGTTTTAAGGGAATGAAGCTTGTAGGCCTTAGCACTACAGAATCACAAAGAACTCTACCAAATAATGGAAACCACATCACTTGAGGATTTTCAACAGCAGCAGCAACTAAAATGTGTAGTGCATGTAACATGAAGAGAAAATAATGACATAATCAATATGGTGATGTTTCACACTACATCGAACAAAATTTTAGGAAGGAAACCCTCAACAATACTGGAAAGAGCAATAACAGTTACTGAACTTGAGAAACCTATTTTCCTGAGGAATTGTTTTAATAGAAAGATTTTATAAATTTCAGCCAAAAGTATCATTGGAAATGCTTTGTTCAAGGTTCTGTTCAATTTATTTTGGATGAAAAAAAATGTGCCAATTTTTGTCTGTTCTTGTTGGCCTCACTATTTTCTGCCAGTAACTCCCAAAGCTGGATTAAAGTAGATGTATTTGTAAGGGTAGCTTTTCTGGTTGAAAATGCATGATCATTGCTTTAGTGTTTGAAACTGAAATTTTGAACATTGGGTATGGTTTTCTAAATTAACAAAATGCTTATCTGAGATGAAATGTTAGAATCGGTTTAGTTTGGATAATTGAAAAAAAATTTCAGAGGATTTCAATTTTTCTCTTCATTTCATGTCTGGATAATTGAGGTACAGGTAATCGAGGATGTACTGTAGCATAAACAATAAAAGGTTTAAAATGAACAAATATATTATTACATTTGTTCATGTATGCCTATGTTATATATATAAATCTTAGTGTTCCTATACTCCACCAACACACACTGAAGTTACCATAAACATATCTATTATTAGAAACTACTAACCTACTTAAAGTATGCATTGTGATTTCACTAATTGTATGTCCCTCAAAATACATTATACTGACACCTTATGATCTATTAATGAGTTCTATTTCCAATATTTGTGATGCTTTCAATATTCATCCATCCATCAAACATGCATTATCCCCATTACTACTCCTGTTACTATTACTAGTTCTGCTACTCCTGTCACTGTTACTCTTTCTACTTCTACTCCTGCCACTGCTACTCACACTACTTCTATTGTTACTCCTGCCACTGCTACCCTAACTGCTTCTACTCCTGCCACTAATACTCCACTATTTCTACTTCATCTACTACTACTACTCCATCTGCTACTCCTGCTGCTGCTGCTACTCTCACTAAAATTCCCGCTACTACTACTTCTGCCACTGCTACTCATATTACTTTTATTGTTACTGCTACCCCTATTACTTCAAATGCTACTATTACCACTGCTGTTTCACTATACAAAGGAATGTATAAAATTTTACGACAATTCTTAAATCAATACTCCCTCAATACATAATTTAGTTTCATCTGTAAGTGGGAAATATGTAAATTTACTGATCCAAAATATGATCAATTAAAAAATCAGAAAAGGAAATGTAAATAAAATTGATGTGGGTAATAAAAAAGTTCTTTCATGTGGTGAAGGTCTCAAAATGTTTCTTCAGATAGTGAGTAAAAAAAATAGTTTAAAAAAAATTAAAATATGAAGGGAAATAGATTGTTCTAAATGTTAATAAAGTACTCCTTTATGATAAATTTAATTAAAATCTGCATTCTATTCTTTGCAAGCATATAAATAGGCATAAGTAGCACGAACTAAAATGACAACAATTATTGCCTAAAGTAAAAGATAAAATTTAAATTCCCTTATTTGGAATTCCTGTTACATAAATTTTCTTACCAGAAGTATCTGATTTTTCTTGCTAGGGATCAGATGACAGTACATTTATATACTGGTATTGATAAATAATCACAGTCACAATTAATATTGCAAATAAATTTCCAATAAATTTCCTATTTACATTTTTACAACATAGTTTTTGTATGTAAAAGTGTAAATTGCTTTTGGTCATTGTGTCTTTTAATAGTAAACAATATTAGAATTTGAAATGTTCATAGAAATGTTTTTGTGCCTGACTGATAGAGAGAAGGTTCATATATTTTAGTAAATAACATTATTCATAGTTTACATGAGAAAGAGAAGTAGAAGTAATTTGCCATGCACTTTTGTTGTCAGTGAGTTTTTGATTACTAACACAGATTTCGTAGACAAGATAGCATTTTTAGTTGACTGACTAAATCTATTGCAAAGGCCCATATTTGTTTGTTTTCATGCTTGAGAATTTACTCAAATTAACAGAAACTATCTGTAAATTATCTTTCTGTACTTGCTATGTTAATTATTAAATTTTGAACATTACTATATTTACTCACATCTCTAGCATACACTTGTTATTCTTAATTTTTATACTAGGGTCATCTTCTACCTGACATCTCTCCTCTCTTGGAGCACACATTTTGTGATCTGACTATCACAGCTAGAAAAGTTTCCAGACTCATCAAAAACCTTGACTCTATGAAAGCTACTGGTCTAGATAAAATCCATACTGTTATGTTTAAAAAACATAGCCCTGAATTATCTCCAATCTTGGAAAAGTTGTTTAATTGTTGCCTAAAAGAGAAATGTTTCTCACGTCTGTGAAAGTTGTCAACTGTTTGCTCTGTTTTCAAAAATGCTGATAAGAATTCAATGCCATTGCAATATCACCACATCAGCCTCCTTTGAGTTTATTATCAATAAGGAAGTAGTTGATCACCTCACCAGAAACAACCTCCTGAATGACAAACAGTATGGAGTTTGCTCTTCTAGGTCAACTTCTAATGTTTTAACTATTATTAGCAACAGAATCAGTGAAACACTTGATGGTAACTTCATTACTTGAGTGATTGCCATAGACATTGCAAAGGCTTTTGTCAAAGTGTGACAAAAGAGCTTGCTACACAAACTCTTCAGCTATGGTATCTCTTAAAAATTCTATTCAATCAACAAGTCCTTTCTCTTGGGTAGATTGATGAAGGTCATTGTGAATGGCCAGTCTTATGAAGCCTATGGGATCAATGCAGGCATCCCCAAAGGCTCTCTTCCTGGTCCTATCATCTTTCTACTTTTTATTAATGATCTGCTTAGGAACATTCCCAGATCATTAGTTAACATGATACTACAGTTTATGGAAGCACCTTCAAAAATCAAGATGATTGGACACTTGCAGTTAATTTCTCTACTGACATAGCTCTCACAGCTCAACAGGAGAAACTGGCTTGTAACTTTTAATTCCTCAAAAACCAACCTAATATAATTTCATCAGCACTGATCATACCTTGAGTTTTCTCCAGGCATGAATAGTTGCACTCTCAAAAAGTCTCCATGCTTTGAATGTCTATTAGATCTCAAGTTCACTCCAGACCTCATATATACAATCGATTGCTAATGTTATGCTTTATTTTTACAAGAGAGACAATTACACCAAAAACGGAGTATTGCTGCCATATCTGGACTAGAACTGCTTGATCCACACATCGCAGACTTGATAGAGTCCAAAATTGTTTACACAGTCTTATGAGACATGTTTTATATTTCACTCTTTCCCACAAATGTAATATTGCAAGCCTATCACTACTCTATTACTAGTTCCATGATAAACATTCAGAGGAGCTCTATACTTTAGTCCTACAAGTTCAGATGTTTACAGCTAAGGCCCATGCTACATCTACAGAGCCAAATTATCCTAATTTTCCCTATATTCCAGTTGTAAGGAGAAAGTTCCATTCAAAAAGCTTTTCCTAAGAACTGCTAATCTGTAGAAGAGATTCCAACATGTCTGTTTCCTTCAACACTACAATATTAACTTCTTCAAGTCAAGGGACAATCCATATTCCCAATACTCCTTATCTTCATAATCTACACTGCCTACCACCTCTTCTTACATTCATATCACACACCTCATTCACTAACCTTCTACCTTAATTGACACTTGAATTTTGTATTATATGAACTCTAGTATAAAAATTAAGAATAACAAGTGTATGCTAGAGATGTATAGTAATATTCAAAATTTAATAATTAACATAGGATGAAATTTGAGGCAGAGTCATTATGAAAAACTTCACCTTGTCCAATGAAGATGAAATAACTTTAAAACCATTAATAGTAGGCACAAATTATTTGTCTCTGTTAAGAATCTTATTAGTGATTCTCCAGAACTCATGGGAACCAAGTTTTTTGTTGTCAATTCTAACTTGGACTGACTGTGCATAGCTTATCTTAGCATTCTCCAGAACTTTTTTGCAATGGTTGCAGGCAGTTCTGAATATAGCATGTCTTTTTACACCATTAAAAGGATAAAGATGTAAGTAATGGTTATGGTGGCATTAATATTTTTATGGAGGAAGATGGTTTGGCATCTGATGATACTTCTTGAAAGGGTTAAACTCTCAATACTGGAAAGGATCCATTCAGAAATGAGAAAGACTATTCTTGATGCTATTTTTAAAGAAAGTTGAGAGAACTTCAGCAACGGATGATCTGAAGCTATCCCCATTAGTTTTAGAGTATTAAAAATTGTTAAAACATGGAAATAGGACAGAAGACGATTCCTTTAGTTTGGCATTGATCTTGACATTAACCAGTGAGTGGTCTGAAGAACTCAGGGGAAGTGACATTATGGAGAAACTTTTTTCAGAACAGTTGGTGAGAAAGAGGTCTAGAAGATTTGTGTGGTGACCTACTATATTGAGATAAGTAGGCTCATCCACAGTCTGGGTCAATTTGTATATGATGAAGAAGTCATAGCAGTATCTACCATCTATGAGTGCCAAATGAAGGATAATCAGACAGGCTAACATCAATTTTCTCAGTTGTTTTGTGAAATATCACAACTCTATCATCCTGCAGATAATAGTATATTTGTGCTCATGATCATTATAATATTTCTACTACTTCTTCTTTATGTGCCATGTCCTCTCAGGACATAGACAATCATGGCTCTCTACAACTTCCTGTCCTCTGTAGCACTTCATAAATTTTGTCTTTCTGTTATTTCTCCCAAACCCTGTTCCATTATCCATTTACTCAAGTTCACTAAGTATGTTATGTGTTATTTTCCCCTGTCCCTCTTGTCTTCAATCTGTCTTATGAGTATCAGATTTTCCAAGCCCTCTTTCCTTATTATGTGTCTTAAAAATCTCAACTGTCTTTTCCTGATGTTAAGTATAAGTTTCCTTTTTGTTTCCATTTTCTCTAAAATCGTTGTTGCTCATATGTTTGGTCCTTGGTATCCTCAGCATCCTTCTGTAGAACCACATTTCTTTTGCTTCAAGTCTCTTCTTCATCTTTGAGGAGATTGTCTAGCATTCACTGCTATACAGGAGGACAGATATCATGTAACATTTTAGTTGTTTTTTTTCCTTGTTTCTAGTGAAGTTTTTCTATTTCTTAGAACTCTGCCTAGCTTTTGGAATGCATTTTTGGCTATCACAATATGCCTTTGGATTTCAGTGCTCTGTTAAAACACTTCCTAGATATTTAAATTATTATGTTCACAATGATGATGATTTCCCATCAGCAGTATCTGAAAACTTTCACCATGACTCAAGTAAAAGCAAATAATACTCAATACTCCAACATTCTCTTCAGTATTGTAGTTGATTTTCATAATGCTGTTGTTTGAACAGTTCTAAATTTTCCAATTCTTGCAACCTTTTTGGGATTTTTGTACCAATAATTATGGCTGAAACTGCCATCTTCATGTTCAATTTTTTGAATTTCTCTGTTAAGATACAAATATTTTTCTAGCTTTTCACTTTTTCAATTTTACTCAGTGGTTTTCTGAAAAGGCAACATTTACCATTTATCAAATTCTTCTTGTTTACAATAACAGAGCTGATCTTTTGATCTGAATTTGGTGAGCTATTTCAGTTTCAAAATCCTAGAGAATTGTACATTTTTTCATTCTCTAAGATTTAATTTACATATATAATACTGATTTACATGATCAAATCCCAGACATTTGTATAATTCCCAGATCACTATTCTTACCTAGTCATGCCTATTTTTGTAATCATTCTGAGCTAACTTGCTACATTTGGTATTTATATGATTTTGATGGTTTCATCTATCTCCACATCACCAATATTTCCCATTTTGCTGTATCTTGTCTCTCATCTCTCTTGGTTTTAATATATTTGCTTCTTATGGAACTATTCTCAGCTGCTAATAGGGATTCAGATTTTTTAAATTTCCTCTTTGCAACTACACTCACCACTTCTCATTTGCAATTCCTTTTGTCCCTTAAATTAGCATTGTAATTGTTTTTCTACCTATCTTTGGCTCTTCATTTTGGAGGTTTTTCTTTTTACAATTTGCCCTTCAATCTATCATATTGTAATTTTTGGTTATCATAATCACTCATTGTTTACTCTGCTTTGTATAGTCCTTGAGTCTCTTGATAGAGAACTGATATAATTCTCAATATGAACAAACCCATTTCTTTCCTTTTGCATTTTTGCATGCAATCTATCAGTGTCATCCTTAAAGTATAAGGATTTATGCATGGATACTGTTCAGGTATTTATTCTTTTGATCAGATTTTCTACTGTTGAACCAAAAATTTCCTTTTTGCTGACCTTTTCATGTCATTATGATTGATTCTGCTTTCAGTATTTGAAGATACTTATAATTCTTTTTTCTTTTAAGTGTCTTGATGATTTCTTGGTTGCATAGTTCAGTTCCTTTTTTTTTGCTTTTTTTTTTCCTTTGTGTACCAGTAGCATTGCATATTTTGTGATTCTGAGCTTCATTCTGACATCCTGACTGAAGAATAATTTTTTTGCAATTTTTTTTTAAAGTTATACATATATATTGAGCAGTTCAGTTTTTCTGTATGTTTGTAGATTTATAGCCTCTTCTATTATTTCATTGCATATATTTAAGTGGTATCATTGCAAGGATAAAAAGAAATGGGGATAGGGAGTCTCTCTGTAAATTATTATTATTATTATCAACAAAAACAACTACAGTAATATTCATGCATTGTTTTGATAATTTATAAAACACTGATAGTCTTCTTTTTATTTATCAAATTGTCTTTTTTAGATGCTTAATATACCAGTGATTCATTTTAGAACACAAAACTTCCAAGTAAAACATGTGTAAATTCTATCTCAACTGTTCAAAAAGTTTGTCTTTTAAAAACAGGCCATTTCCCAACAATTATTTTTATATTTACTGTCATATTCTTTGGTTTTCATCTTTTATGGAATCTTACAGTTTTCATCTAAAAAGTGTAACATACATTTATCTTCTGCTTATTATATTTGTATCCTTGGTTGTGACTACATTTCTTATTTTACTTCTACTTTATTTCACTGAATTTTTATTTTATATATTCACTAATACCTTTGAAAAAAAAAACGATTCTGATCATGTTTTTAAAAATGATATACATTAACAATCAAGAAAATATTGAAAGGTTTATCAAATATTGATTATCTACAAGTATATTTTGTGCTGTTATTTCATCATTTATATTGCTAATAATAGTGAATTTTAACATTTTTAAGATTGAGTGGAGTAATGAGTTCATTAATTTGATTCCATGATCAGATCAAGACTTTAATAAGGATGTCATGCATGGCACCAAATTTGTTCAGAAAATATCAGCTGTATACAACTGCTTTCTCAAAATCAATGGTTAAAAATTGCTTAAACCAAATGAAGCCTGTAGGTCTTAGTGAGGACAATCATACTTCAAAAATTGTGGCCTGGCACTACAGAATCACAAAGAAACAGAAACCACATCACTTGAAGATTTTTAACATCAGCAACAAATAAACTGGATAGCTCATGTAACTTGAAGAGAAAATAATGCCATAATCAAGATGTTGACATTCCATACGGCTTCAAACAAAAAGTTAGGATCCAAGCACCTATCAATACTTGAAAGAGCAATAAAAGTTGCTGGACTTGAGAAACCTATTTTCCTGAAGAATTGTTTTAGTAGAATGATTTTATAAATTTCAGCCAAAAGTAGCACTAGCTGCTTGGTCAATGAATGCTAAATGTTTCCACATAAGGAAACAACTAAATCTTTTTACCAGATCCTTGATTCTTTATAATACATTGCAGTATTTGTTTTTTTTTTACTTTTTCTAAAAGAAGATCTAAAATTAAAAAAAGAACACTTTAGTTTTATTTTCCATCTTTTTTTTTTTTGTTATCATGACACTTAGATCATTTTTACATTTTGCAACCATTACACAAGTAGTATACATTGAAAATAACCCCCAATGAGAGTTGGATTTACATTCTGTCTCCTTGGATGTAATTGAATCAAATTGATTGAAATGAATCAAATTTTACCATTTTGGCTTAACAATGTTAGAAGATAAAATTTAATGAGATGAAAGATCAAATGAGTCTGAAATTAATAATGAAAACAAGTTATCTAAAAGATTCAGATAATATAAGACTATTATGTCTAATTCTACTAGTAGGTGTAAATAAATTATATAGTGTAGAGAAAATTGGATACAGAAAAATGTAATTGTATAACTATATTTTGCCTGCATATTGGTTTTCTGTGATCAAATTAAAAGTCATGTTAGGCAGGCCCCCTAATGTTTAAGATATGAGCTTAAATCGCATTGGAAGCTATTTGATGCTGTTTACTTAACATTCAGTGAATATAAAACAAGAAAAGAAAAGAAAATGCGTGTCATGATAAAAAAGTAAAATAGATGAAAGGTAAAACTAGTTTGAAATTTTATTTTTGGTTTGAAATAAGTTAGATAATGATAAGATTAGCCATTTTCATACAGGAAACATTCAGCATTTATTGACCAAACAGCATTACTGTCACTTGAAATTTATTAAATACATGTCTTAAAACAGCTTTTCAGGAAAATAGGTTTCTCAAGTCCACTGTCATCACTCTTTCTAGTATTGATGGGAGTTTCCACTCTAGCCTTTTGTTTAAGGTAATGTGGAAAGTCAATATCTTGATTTTGTAATTATTTTCTTTTTGAGCTACATATGCTATCCATTGTTGCTGCTTTTGGAAGTCCTCAAGTGATGTGGGCTTTGTTATTTGTTAAAGTTCTTGGTTTCAGATACTGCATTGTCAGTCTGTGAGATCAGATACTGTCTTTCCTGAGGGTTCAGTTTTAATCATTGATCCAAGAAAACCATTGTATATAACTGACAGTTTAAATATTTCTGAAGGAGTTATATGCCATGCATGACATCCATATAAGTGTTGACATCTAATGATGCTATTTAAGAATGTGATTGGAGTTCTTAGGTTAGTTAACAGAAATTGAGTAACAAAACAAATTTGCAACTTTTGGAGATTCTAATTTATTTTTCTTTTTATAATTTTGTAAAAAGTATAATCATATACATAGTTTTGCACACCTGTTTTTTATTGTTTTATTTGGCATGGTAATGGCAATATTAGCCTTTTCCCTACAAGGAAACATTTGGCATTCATTGTCTGAGGGTCCAATACTGTTTTCAACTGAAAACTATAAAATCTTTCTCTTAAAACAATTTTTCAGGAAAACATGTTTCTCAAATCCAATAGCTGTCATTGCTCTTTCCAGTATTGATGGGGATGCTGCTATGCACCAGAGAAACAGATGTGTCCAAAATAATATCCCAACTTTTTTCTTAAGGACAGAATAAACCTCCAAAATTATTATATACATAACAATTATTAAAATAACTTTGACACAAGCCCAAACTCATAGAGTACTCAAGGTGAAATTACCACACAAACAATGTATGCTAACTATCACTCTAGATAATGTTCCTTAGACAAGTAGATGGTAAGAATCAGTAGAGATTCTGTACTTAGAATTGAGCTTTGAGCTTTAGATAAAGCCCAAAGACAGATCACTGTTCTTACCATTGACCTAAATCTGCAAGTGCAGACAGCAGTTTAATGTTTACAAATAACGAGAATTGACTAATAGCAAAAACACTGCAAGTGCCATTCCAGTTTGCTGAATGAAGAATTTCAGGTTTGTGTCCTCACTTTAAATGACCAATAACCAATTGACCTTTGATATGTTTGTGAAATTAAACACTGTCTACAAACAAGAACTTGACCAAAGGTCACTTACAGAGAACAAATTAAATTGTTGAGTTGTTCAAAACAGAGTAGAATCTATCAGTAAAGAATTATGACATTAATAGAAACTTTCATTTTTTCAGTTGGAGTTTTTACTTTTTTCCAGTTATTGAAAAAAAATGATTGTCAAGTTTTCTATTTCTAACAGTTTATAAAAGCAAATATACTGTACTGATGCTAAATAAACACACCATTATCAATATTTTTTCATGGCAAGATTTTTATTAACCTACTAGATAAAAGCATTAGTTTCTGAATTTGGTGACATAGTAACTTTATGTTCAATCCCTGGGCTAGGTAGTACAGACTTAGACTCAGTGGAAACAGAGTGCGCAATAACTGAGCAGTATTATAAAGGAATAAGTCACTATATTCCTAAATATGGATAATGGAATAAGAACAATCTACATCAATAATTTAAATAAAGTGTTCAGTTTGAAATTCCTTGAAGATTAACCAGATCAACAGACATTTAAAGAAGATTGGCATTACAAAAGCTGAAATGTTGTGATAATAACAACAAATTTGATTTGATGCATTTTTTATGGTCTGTAGGTTTTTTAAAGACAAAACATATTTCAGTTTGTAGTAGGTCGGTTACAGTATCCAGTGTTCCCAAGCAATCTTCCATCTAATGCTCAACATTTCTTAACTTCAGTCATCAAACAAAAACCAGTGTTTTCAATGTGATTTGACCATAAGCTAATAACAACAAAGATGAGGACATTAGTCTGAATATAAATAATATAAACACGCATTCTGTTTCTAGCTGTTATAAATACAGATATACAATATAATATTACCTATAAATAAGTACACCTATACCAAGTTTTTATATAATTTTCTTTTAAACCAAAGATGCTCTGATTTAATTATTTCTAATACATTACACATTCAAAATGGATATTATTAGGTATTATTTATTACAAAATTCTACAGCATTGAAACTATGTAACCAAAAATATGAATATGTACCAGTATAAAAATAAGAAGTGATTTAAAATCAACATTTGGTATGTCTTCTTTTATTTTTACTACTTCTTACTGTCTTGGTGACATTGGCATCACTAAATTGACACACACAGTCACTGAAATGTTTTTCTACTCTAACAGTATAAAGTCTTTCAATTCTGTCTTGTTTGATAGTTGCTGATTTTCTTGTACAGATACATAAGACAATTATTTCCCTTTGGCAAGATGAAGTCATGTGACAAACTGCTTAGTGATGTCACTTCATAGAGTGGTAAAAGTAGCTAGTCTGTCAGTCAGCTTCCACGAGTCAAACCAAGCAGTTTTAGCCTCGGATGAGACTAAATCTGCTTCCCCCAGTCAGCTGCCACATGGTGCATTTTACAAGCCCATGGTGCTGTTTCCCTTTGGAAATATATCTTCAGATATAGAAACTATCTCCAGATTGCAGTCCTCATAGCTCACTATTTCCCATTTGAAAGGAATATACCCTCACTAATGACAGAGCAAATAAATCTGGTTCACTCAAATCTGGAATCCTAAATATGGCTTCCCCAGAATCACAAAAGAGTCCCTGGCAACTCCAATTCCCTTTGTGAATTATTACAAATAAAACTCTCTTTTCATCTACTTTTCACACTTCTTGTTGTAGCATATATAGCTTATAGTTTATCTGCATGGGACATGTCTAAATATGTGCATACAATTTTGTGGTATAAAACTCTAAAAAAAAAGAAGCATATTTGTCATTCCTTTTCTTCCAGCTATTCTGTTCAATTCATGAAATAAGGTGTTATAATATCATGGATATAATAGTGCCAATAATGAGGGAAATGAAAACGGGAGAATATTCCTTTCTTCCATAGCTCACTCATTATTTGTTGAACTTCACATAGTACTCCATTATCTGGTGATATACATAACATGTGATATTAACTCCCATTAACTGGTGACAACAACGTGATATTATTAATCCTCATTATCTAGTGCCCATGACAATACTATTTAATCTTCATTATTCTAATTTTCTAGATTCAATAAGTGCTCTGTTGGATCTAAATCTGGTGATATGTCAGGTCAATCAAGCACTTTTACTTTTTACTTCAAAAACTTGGTAGCAGAGTGTTTTGGATTACTATCATGCTAGAACATAGCTCTTTTTCCCAAGTATTTCTTTGAAGGCAACATGTTTTCTTTCAATATTTTGATGTCATTTTTATCATTCTTGATTCCATCAATAAAATGTATTTACCAAATCATGTACATCCAGGTCATTGTTGTTATTTAATCAAATCAATTTGACACAAGTGTGGATGCATCACTCAATAACAATGAAACTCACTCCAGTAGCAAAGGTCTGTGAGGCTGGTTTGTTTATGATTAATCCACAATAAAATTTCTAATGTGATCACTTAACACTCACATAGGCTTTATTAAGAATGGGTCAGCTTTATAAGGTATAAAAGGCAATTGTCAAAATAGTACTTCACCATTTGAAATTAATTTTTATTAAAAATTTAGTTTTTTTAGCAAAAGATCAACTGGGTAATATGTTTGATCCTTCATAGCATATTTTTGTTTGTTTGTCTTTGTTTTGTTGTTGTGGGGAGGTTACATTACCTGACGGCATACATTCAAACAACACATGAAAAGTTGTATTGGATTATATGGTATCAGATTCCAGGATTAATCTCTGGCCTTAGCTATTAGCTGTGGATTCAGGAATTTCTCAAAAACCATTCATATAGAGTAAGAATTTGAGCTTCTTTCATCGATTCCATTTTCCAAGCTGTTAACTGTTAGGCCAGCTCTGCACCTTCTATTCACAAAATATCAACATTAAAAATAAATTTGCCAACATTCAAGTGAATTGAGTCAATATTTGAAAATTTTTGTCATAATGAAAGATTCTGTTAAAGCATAATTATGTTAAAAGATTCTGGAAACTTATTTTTATCAAATAAAGATATTGCATTGCACATTTCAATGCGTTTACCATAAATAGAGCAAACTTGTTTTGGAGATTTTTATTTTAATTCATTGTTAATGAAAGCTGACTTATTTATTCATAATGAAAGCTTGTAAAATTCTAAATGAAATATTTTAGGTATTAAGAAATACACATTAAAACAAAATTATTCATAATAAAAACTGTAAAATATTAAATAAAATACATGTGAGAACAAAATTCACATGAATTTATAAAGTAATAGTTTTTTTTAATTTCTGTCTTTATTGGCTACAACATGGGATTTATTAATATTAGTCTTTCGATTCATCTTTTGCGTATAATATTTGCATGCAATTTGTATGCGGTTTTCATGAATGACTTTATTCACTCTGCATGTTAACTCATTGCCTGCAGCTTACTTCCTATAATTCACTTCAGATAGCTAAATTCTAGAAAAGAAGATTCTATAACTTGCTTTTCATAAATGCAGATTATCTCACAATAATGGTGGTTATCTTGTTCCACATAAAATTTAATTATTCTAAGAATGAAAGTGTTGGATATTGAGTAAAACTGATGGGGGTAATATAGTAGTTAAGTCAAAGCATATAAGTAATAATGAAAAACTTTGGGTTAGATTTTTTTTGCTGAATGTTATGATTTTTTTTAGTTAACCAGTTATCTTTCTAATCTTTCTAAGAAGTATACTTAAAGAACCACTGCTGGGCAAGATATACAAAATGAGTCTTTCTAGGGAAAGGCATGAATCTGTCTCTTCTCCCTCTAGCTATAGGTTAAATAGTAGGTTAGGGTAGACTTTTATAGCTTTGGGAGGTAATCAGGTTAATAGAAAGGAAATTCTGAATTCCAAACCATGGGGAAGGCAGTGGAAAACTACTTTGCTATTTTTCTCAAAAACTCATAGTAATTCACAGATAATAAAAAAGGACTCTGCAGAGAGCCATAATTGCTAACATTCTGAGGAGATATGGCATTTAAAAAAAAAAAAAAATATGAGATACAAACATATAGTTTATTGCAATGTATATCTAAACAGAAAAAGTTTTTTCTGTTATTCATAAACTTCAATATGTTGTCCAGCATAGATCTTAAAATATGATTGTATATAATCAGGGAAGAACTTATGGTAACACTGTATTTTTATTTATACTGTCCTTTAACTAAAGATAGCAGTTCTTTGTTGTTTATTCATTCAGACTCCTTGTTGAGCATTGAACTACAATCACACCAAGTGATAATGCTGTAGTTTCAGTAGCAAGCAAATTTTGACAGTAAAAATTGCTTTCTACTGAAACTGTAACAGCACTACTTAGTAACCTGATATCCAAATTGGATTGTCTTACAGGGATAAAGGGTTCTACTATTTACTCAGAGCTGGTGGAGAGAAGTGGATTCATACCTTTTACAAAGGTATTAGTGCAAAACTGAATCTAAACTAAGCTGGAGTTTGAACTTAGTTTATTGGTTCTGTTCTTAATTCAGCTTCTTTCTTTTATGTGCCGTGTCCCTTCAGGACATAGGTGATCATAGCCTTCCACATCTTCCTGTCCCTTGTAGCTCTTAATAAGTTTTTGTCTTTTTGTTAATTCTCCCAAACCATTTTCCACCATATTGCTCAAGCCCATCAAGCATGTTACACACTGCTTTCCTCTTTCTGTCCTGTGAGTATCAGATTTTTCAAGCCCTCCTTCCTCATTATATGCCCCAGAAATTTCAACTGCCTCTTCCTGATGTTAAGTATAAGTTTCTTGTTTGTTTCCAATCTCTCCAAAACCTTGTTGTTGCTCACAAGTTCAGCTCATGGTATCCTCAGCATTTTCTATAGAACCACATTTCTGTTGCTTCAAGTCTCTTTTTCATCTTTGAGGGGATTTTCTAGCATTCACTGCCATAAATGAGGACAGATATCATGTAACAGTTCAGTACACTTTTCTTTGTTTCTAATGAACTTGAGTCATGTACTATTTAAGTACATGATTCTTCCATATAAGAGTCTAAATCTGACAAGGCTATTTAAATATGGTTCGATCTATCCTCTTATATGGATTTTTATAAATGAAAAAAAATTTGTTCAGAAATTTAAATTGAAAAAACTTTTCAGATTAATTTTAAGAAAAAACTTAAAAGTTGAACAAAAGATTTTGTAAGTTCTTAGATTGGGTATCCTTCTTTTGTCTTTGTGGAATACGTGTTTGAAGCAATAAATACCAAATAAAAAACCACTTGAGGAATTTCAAAAGATAATGAAAGAAAAATAACGTGATCTTGAACAAACAGAAAATGATATCAAGATGTGAACTTTTTACACTAACAAAATAAAAAGGTTAAGATTAAAAATCCTCATCATATTAGAAAGAACTTTAACAGTTGGTTTATTAGTTGAGAAAACCATTTTCCTAAAAAATTATTTTAACAGAAATATTTTATAGATTTCAACCAACAGTAGCAGTGGCTGTTTGGTCAAAAGATAATAATGTTTTTTTTATTTGAAATTTTAATATTATCATTATCAGTGTGCCATATGCACCTTTCATTCTTGGATATATTGATTTAAACCTTTGTAATTAGGTTTGTTCAAAATTTTCAGTGAAAATCTTCTAAAATCTTTTGTTTTTTTTCCCTCTTTTTCAAAAAATGAAACTGGGAACTTTTACATACATCCGGTCAGTTCGAAAAAAATAACCAGTTTTAATTGTTTCACATTTTAACAAAAAAATATTAAAAATTTGTTGTTTCAATTAATGTTCATCCAATACAAGGCTCAAGCAACATTTTCTGAGGTAGAGGGTTAATTTATGGGGTATGGGAATTCCAAAGTTCAAAGAAAAGGAAGTGAAGTTTTATTGAGAATGAGAATATGGATAAATTTTTGATTGACCCTAGACTTATAGTATTCATGGAAGTAACCATGTGAAAGTCTTCTTGGGAAGAAGATGTCTGAATGGAACTTCCTTCTTACTAATACGGATGGAATGAAAGTAGTTGGATAGAGATTGTATAATATCACAGATTCTTCATGAATATAACATTTTTTTTTACTTGAAATTTTGTCAGAACTTTAAGGCAAAGAGAGACTACCAAAAATATTTAAATAGACCAAGTACAGGAGATTTTACAAGTATATTAATGTAATGTGATAAAAGTATTTCTAAAGAATTAATGCATTTACTTTTAATCCAACATTTTTATTACTTCAAATGTTATTGTTAGTGGATACCTGTATTTGAGCAGACACCTTGTTTTTTAAACAATGTACATTATGTCTAATCTTTGATCAGATTTATTTTCTCCTTGGAATTGATATAGGTTTGAAAAACCTGTGGATAAACAGCTTATCTTAAGTAATTTCCAGTGTGCAAAAAAAAAAGACGTTTATGGACCGTTGTTTAAAAAATTCATCTAGACAAATATGTGTATTCCCTAAAAATAATGTTTGAAGTAATAAAAATGATAAAATTATTTATAAAAAGTAATAAAAACTATAGTTTAATTATTTTTCTGTATGAAAGCCCATAGACACTCTTAATAACAGCAACTGATTTATTTTAATCTTTAATTTAATAAAAATTTTAAATCACATCTATATATCAATGTTATATGTAAACAGTGTTGTCTGAAGTTCTCAAATGAATTATTGTCATTATTCTATGGGAGGTTTGAATTATATTCTTGTCTTTGTTGTTGAATACTATATGTAGACCAGAGCTAAAGAAATGAATAAAAATAATGACCACTAAGATCTTTCATATCACTATTTTTTGTATATTTGTTGAATACATAATAATTAAAAATCACTACATATTGTTTATTTGGATTCAGTAAAACTATCTAATTCGGCAAACTAATCAAGCTTAATATTTTTGGCCTTGTTTTAAATCCTTGAAGCCTCTTTTATTAATAAGTGAATTTTCAACAAAAATCTTAATGTTTTTTTAAAGAGTTTGTTTTTAAATATACCATTTTTTCTTTGATTCATAATACATACAGCATTCAATCTATTTGAGAATTTTTGTATTTAAAGTCCAATAGCCATTTATATGACCTCAAAATGAACTTTTATGATATCACTCTAAAAAAAATTCCTTTGAATATTGAGTTTAAATTGCATTAATCTCCAAAAAAGAATTTTAGCTCATCAGTTTTGTTATATATTTTTGGTGCCATAAAATTGCAAAATTGTTCATTGTTCAAATCACCAAAATGTAGGTGTAGTCATCTGTTTGTATATGTGTTTTTATATATATTTTTAAAAAACCTGGCAGGGTTATAACATCCTCCAAATTTTCTTTCAAATCTGGAAAATCAATCAATTTTAAATAAAGTTGACATTAAAAAAAAAGCCAAAAAAATAAAAACATTTTGAATAGTTTGTAAGAAAAAGGTGAATCAATTATATCTACACGCACACATACAAAAATAAATGTTTGCAGATTTTTAATTGGTGAGGGGTACAAAATTAAAAGTTTTGGATTTTTTTAAAATAGTGTCCAGTATTTGTATCCAAATTTTGCAGTTCCATTGACCAGTTGGAAGCGTTTATTATTCCATTCTGCAGACATATTGTAAATTTGAAATGATATTTTCATCCTTCAGCTGTTTTATTATACGTTTCATATTTCATTTCTATTTGAAATATTTGTCTTTTTTGACACAAATTCTTTGGTTTAGAAATAAATTGCTCTTTTTAAAGGAAAAGAGGTAGTTTTCCCCACATTTTTCTTCATATCTTGCGAGCCAGGATTTTAAAAATTTTCTACAATATACGTTGGTTTCACTCATGACTTAGTTTGAAATGGTTTAAATTTTTCTACATTTTTTGATCTCCGGTTGATATTCACACATTTTTGTTTCCTTAAATTTTTTCTCATATTTTATTAAGAATTAATTTTATTTTAATTAAAATGAAACTTTGATTATTGTTCTTTGTGATTTTAAAATTTTAGAATCATCTTTTTTTCTAATTCTATGAATTTGGTTAAAATTCATCTTTTTTTTTTTTTTATTTTCGAATAAAAATAAACGAAAAAATCCCTTTGCACATAAAACATATTTAAACCAATTTCCCATTTATATATTTTCAAATCATGAATCTTATAAAAAATACTTTTGATCCAGTGGTTCTATATTTTTACCCCTGAACCCATATTTTAAAATCATGTGATGTGGGTTGAATTTGTTTTGTTTGACTATACTTAATTAGTTTGAGCCAAGGTCTCATGAACTGCTCATTGTGATTTTAAAAATTTATTTTTTCTCCATTTTGATTGGTTCTAACAATCATTTATGGTTTTATAAATGCCTTTTTCTAAAATTTTGTAGCCTATTAGTGTTTGAAGTGATTTATTCATAATGGTTTTACTTGCTTGTTTGTAAGAAATTTTAAGATTAAATAGATAGGCAATTCATTCTAGATAGTTGACATGATGGGCTTAAAACAGCAGATATTATAAATCATTATTCATTTTAATTTATTGAATATATATTATTATTTTTATTTTTATATATATTAAAATATATTTCCCCATTGTAAATGAAATGATATGGGTATTATAGGTTTTGAATGTGTTTGAGATTCCCCCAAAAAAAACTATATGTATAAGATATAGGAAAAATTAAATCCACATTTGATTTTGATATGATACTCTTACATATATATAGTAATAATTTAGAAAAATTTATGTAATGGGTAAATATATTTATATTTCATCCAATAATTAAATACCAATTCATTTTATTAAAAAGAATAAAATATATATTTTCATCAGACACAATTAATATCAAAAATA